>JALPVH010000284.1:0-74961 GCA_023242295.1 Diaporthe ilicicola
TTAATTATTAAAAGATAATATTATTATAATATATATAAATTAAATAAATAAAATATTATAAACTAATATATAAATATATAATAAATTAATAAAAACTTTTATTATATTAGCTATAAAGGTTAAATTAATATTATATTTATAAATTAAGTGGTGGGTATAAATAAGTATATTAAAGGCTATATTTATATTAATATACCCTTTAATTTAATTAATATAAATCTTTAATTTTATTAAATAAATAAAATATTATAAATTAATATATAAATATATAATAAAGCGATAAAAACCCTTATTATATTAGCTATAATAGTTAAATTAATATTATATATATAAATTAGGTGGTAGATATAAATAAGTGTATTAGAGGCTATATTTATACCGGTATACCTTTTAATTCTACCAGTATAAATCTTTAATTTCTTAAATAAATAATAGCTAGATCGGTTATAAATAATTTTATTAAGGCCGGGCCTATTACCCCTTTTTACTTTAAATCCATTTCTTATAATAATAAAATTAAAATTTTTAAACTATATTATTATAATATATTTAATATTTTAAGTTATATGCTAATAAGAAAAACCCTTAATAACTTTAATATTTATTTATTATCCCGGGCTTAAACTTATAATGCTTAATAAAATAAATCGGAATATTTAAAAAAGAATTAAATTAATTAAATTAATTAGCTATAAAAAAGAAAGGGGGGCAATATAAGCGAGCAGGCTTATATAAGCCGGCTTATTAAAGTATCTTATTATACCTTAAGCTTAAGCTTATAAATATAATAACTTTTAATAGCTTTCGCTTCTCTTTTTAATAATAACTATTAAGATTTATTTATTAGCGTATTATAATAGCCTTATTATAAGCACCTTTTAATACGCTTAGCGATAATAAGGATAATAAAAATAATAAACTTAAGTATAGCGGCTATATATATTTTAAGATTAAGCTTAAGTTTATTTAATTGCTTATTAACTTAAATTACTTAAACTATCTTACCGCTTAAAAGCTACTTTAATAGCCCGCCTTTATATAGTACCTTAAGTATTTATAGTATTAAAATAAGCTACCTTATTTTAAATACTTTACTTATCCGGGCCCGATATTTAAAAACCTTAAGCTGCTATAGCAGAAGCGGTTTTAGCGTAATATTATTAATTTTAATTTTATTACGGTATTAATTTAAAAGGGTATAAAGGCCGCTATTAAATAATATAAGAAGAAGGATATTTAAGAAACTTAAATATTTTAATTATTAATTAAGGCTTATAATATCTATTATAAAGTAAAGTAAAGCTATATATTATAAAATATATAGGTTAGCTTACTTCTTATATATATATATAATAAGGGGGGGGGTTTAATTAATTTATATTAGCTTTAATATTTATTACTTTATTAAAGCTATTATTAAAAGGGCAATAGCTATAGGCTAGTTTAAGGGGGCGTTTTAGCTAGATTACTATATCTATTAAGTAATAAAGTTTAATTATAGCTAACTATTACCTTTAATAAGAAAACTTAAAAAATTTAATAAATAGCCTATTTATTATTTATCTTTCTGCTTGCTATATTATAATCTTTTACTAAGATAATATACTTTTTAAGATAAGCGTTTATAAAAGATTATTTTATAAATAAGGTAAGCTAACTAAATTATAGCTTTTAATAGTTTACCTTTATTTAATATATATTAATAATATATATAGCTCGATTAATAAGTATACCTTTATATAGAATAGTAAAGGGCCTATAAATATAGTAATATATCCTTTTTTCTAGTGCTATTAAAGCTAATTATAATTATAGTTAATAACTATAATTATAATCTTAATATAGGCGAGAATATATTAGTATTATTATTTTAGTTTAAGTATAAGTATATAACGGTATATCTTATTATTTTAATTAATAATAAGGTAATTAAGATTATATTATATAAAAAAGGGCTATTTATTACCTTTTTTAGTAAGAATAATCTTACTAATTATTATAAAAGGCTAAAAGAGATGCTAGCTAATAAGGCTAAGCGAGTAAAGGCTTAAAGCTAGAATACTATTAATATCGAAATAAATAATATTATAAGCGAGAAAGATAATAAGGAGTAAAAGGAGAAGATATTATATATAAAGTAATAATAAACTGTTATAAACCTAAGCTAAAATTATAAAATATTTATTGCTAAAAGTAAAATAATAAGCTTAATTTTAGCGGTAAAAGGCTAAAATTTCTTTATAAATATATATTAAATATTAAAAGCAAATTAAAAATTAGTTATAAGATTTTAAGCTATAAAGCTTATAAGTTAGAGAATAAAGATATTTAAGTATTATTAAGTTAGCATTATATAAATAGCTATACACTATAAGCAATTAAAGTGGTAATAATAAATATAGTTAGATATAATAGCTAATATAATTAAAATAACGTTATATATATAAATTTAAGTAATAGCCGTTATTTAGCGTATTAATATCTATATATACCGGTATATTATCTATTTTTATAAGTATAAATATTTATTTTCTAGCTTAAAGGTTATTTTAATATTTAATTTAAAAGTAAAGAAGATATTAAGGGGCTATAATTTTAAGGTTAGTAAAATTAATTAGATTTCTAAAGTTATATCTTTAAAAAGTAATATAGCTTAGCTAGCTTTATTTTTAATAAAGGGGGCTATTTATTTATAATTATTTTAAAAAAATATACCCCTTTTTATATTATCCTAGCTTAATAATATAAAGGTTAATAAAATCGGATTTTACCTATTAGGGCGCTTTTTAGATATAATATATAAAGATATAATATAGAGGCTTTATAATATTATAACCGGTAGTAAGCTTTTATCTTAAAAGAGGTATTTAAGAGCGGTTATTATTATCGGCTTTTAATTAAAAGGTATATTAATTATAATAGCAGGAATAAATAATATTAGTAGAATTTAAAACCCTTAAAGCAGCCGTATTATTATACTTTATAAGGGCTATATTTAACCTATAATATTATTAAGCTAAATAAACGGGTATTAATTATTAACTGCCTTTTTAAACAGTTTTATAAAGGTTTAGGATATATATAAGGTTAGGCAGGATAGAAATCTTATAGGAAATATATTTAAGGTAATAGATATATATATATTTAAGGGCTTTAATAACCTTATAAAGAAAAAGGCTCCGGAATAAGATAAAAAGAGGGTATAAATACCTAAAAAGTTTATAATATCCTTTATAAATTATAGCCTTAACCGGAAGATTAATATATATTTAATAGGTAATTATAATAGTTTATAAATATAGATTTAAATTATAATAATATAAAAAGAATATAAGATTAAATACTTATTAAGCCCTTATTTTTATTATAAGTATCTTTATCCTTATAGCTATTTTATATTTAATTTTTTATTATTTTATTTTTTAATAAAAATAAGTTTTCGGCTAATCTTTAAAATAAGCCTTAAGATATAAGGTAATAGATATTAAGGTAAAATAATTATAAAATAGCTATAATAATAAAAGTTACTTTTTTATATATAAAAATAGGAGTATATTTAATTTTATATTAATCTATTTTTAAGGCTTAAATAATTACTTTATTAAGGTGTTTAATTAATACTTAAATATTTTTCTTATTATTAAAAGAATAATTAAATAATAAAACCGGCCCTATATATTTATAAATAAACTTAAATACTATAGATACTAATACTAATTAAATTAAAAATATTTATTAATTTATATTAAGCTATTTTTAATTTAACTTTATATTTCGCTTAGCTTTAAAAAAAAAATAGCTTAAGTAGATATTTATATAACTAATAGTTTAAATTATTTTAAAACCTTTTAAGTTTAATATAAAATATAGCTTATATACTTTTTAGCTTGCTTACTTCTTAAAGCTTTTAATAGGGGAATATTATAATATACTCTTTTTACCTTAATTTTACTTTAAGCTTATAAATTATTAATCCTATTTTTTTAATAAATATTCTACCCTTTACTATAATAAGAGTTAAAAAGATAATTAATTACTTTAGCTTATCTATTATTTCTTTTTTTAATATAACTTTTACTTTTCTAATTTCTTTTATATTATTTTAAATTACTTTATAAGCAGTTTTTAAAATTAAGGTAATATAGCCCTTAAGCCTTAATATAATTAAATAGCAACTCTTTTTAATATTTATAAGTATATTTAAAATAGCTTTTAACTAATTTTCCCTTTTTTTATAAAATCTATACCTTAAAGCTTAACCTATACCTAAATACTATATTACTTATATAAAAGATCTTATAATTTTATCCCCTTTACCTTTTAACTTTATTATTTTAACTTTATATAGGTTTTTATTTTACCTTTTTTATTTAAAGGAAATATTATAGATATAGGGTTATTTTTCTATTTATTTTAAATAAGCTTTAATTATTAAAACTTTTTAGTTTATAATATTATTATATTTCTTAATATATAAATTAATATAAGTGCTTATCTATATATATATTTAGCTCTTTAATATTTCTATATTATCCTTTTTTAATTTAAATTTTATTTCTTTCTTTATATAATATATATTCCTATTACTTTATAACTTTATTTTTAATTAAGTTAATATAAAGTCTTTATTTACGTTATTAATAGATATTTTTACTTTAATAAGTAAGATATTAAACTTAACTTTTAGCCTTTTTTAACTATAATAATATAAAATTAAAGCTATAAAGCTTAAATACTTTAACTATATAAAAAAAGTTTAAGGTAGCTTTTATTATTTCCTACTTATTTTATAAATTTAGAAATATAGCTACTTATAAATTTATTTATTGCTAATAAAAGGGTATAAAGATAGTAAACTAATTATACCTTAAGGCTATTTAAAAGCTAAAGTAAAAACTTTTCTTTTCTTTATTAAGCTATATTACCTTATCTTTTTTTTTTTTTAAAAAAAAAAAAAAATTATATATTATTAATATATTATTAAAAGCTATATAGGTATAGATTTTAAAAGTATAGCAATCCGTATAGTTATTAAAGTATAAGAAATTAATCGAAATATAAAAGGGCGTATAAAATATAAGTATTATTATATTTAAAATCTTTATTTATATAATAATATAGATAGGCGTTTTAAATAAAGTAAAGTCCTTTTACTTAAATGCCCTTTTAATAAACCGCCTTTCCCGGTTAAATATAATACGGCTAATTAAATAGCTAAATAAATTATTAATTTAAAAAGTTTAATATATTTCCTAACTAATAATAATATAGGAAAAAACGGTTATTACTTTTTTATAGATGCTTTATATAAGTATAAAGATAAGCTATTATTTAAAAAAGAGAAGCTAGCATTTAAGAAAAGCTTAAGGGATATACTTTTTAAATTTTTATATTACTGCTTTTTTCCTTATACTTTTATTTTAATAATATAGGAATTATTATAAATTCTTAAAAGTATAGCTATTAATAGATAATACTAAATAGTAAGTATATTATTAAGAGAACTTTATTTAAAGCTTAAAAAGAGAAGTTTAAAATTTAATTAATTACCCTTTATATACTTAATATATAATCCGATTAAAATATTAATATTTAAGAATTTCTAAGTTTTATATTTAATAAAACTATTTTTAGAAAAAAGATTAAGATAACCTTTATATTTAAAGTTAAATTATATATTTAGTATATCCTTTTATATTATTAAAGATAGCTTAAAAACTATAGATATTTAATAGTTATTAACTTTAATAGATATTTTATAAGGGGTTTTTATAATGTAATTAGGTAGTTAAAAGATAATGCTAATATTTCCGCACTTTACTTATTATTTAAGAACTATTTTAATAAAAAAAGGGGTTATAAGATTTAGAAAATTAAGATTAATAAAGTTATTAATAAATAAATAATAAAGAACTAGTAAGCTTAAAAAAGATTTTTAAAAAAAAGTTAGAGTATAATCTGAAAGGTATTTCTAAATAAATTCTTTTAAGATAAGATTAAGCTTTCTTAAGATAAATTTAAATACTGATTACTTATTAATCTTTAAAATTTACTTAATAAATTAAAAAAGTATATATTTTATATCGATCTTTCCGTTTAAGTATTAAAAGATATATAGTCTATAGCCTATAAAGATATTATTAAAAAGGTTAAAAAGTAAATTAACCTTTATATAAAAAAGAAATAAAAAAAGGTTTACCTTTTAATTTTAAACGGTAATATTTTTAATCTTAAAGCTAAAAAAAGGATTATAAACTTATATAATTATTAGGGCTATATATATTCCTATAATATTACAGAGAAAAAGGTTATATTAAGATTTATAAAAGATATATAAATAATAGGTTAAAAGTAAACTATTATAAAAGGCGCTGCTTATACCTTTATAAATATAATAGATATTAAATAGTTTTAAGATAAAGATAATATATTAGCTATTTAAAGTAATACGCCGAAAGGGAATTTTACCCCTTATATATTTAGTAATACTAAGCTGCTATTCTATAAAGTTTATTCTTTTTTAAAGTTAGTTTATCTTTTTAATATCGCTAATAATAACGCTTATTTAATAGAAAGCTAAAGCGATATAATATTTTTTTATAATAGTTATATTTAAAGGGGATAAAGCCTTTTAACTTATTATAAACCCTTATTTTTAGGGAGTAGAGAATAAAAGGGGCCCCTTAAATATAATTCTTATTAAAAACTACTATAATATTTAAGATATAATTTATAAGTATAAAGCGAGGGTTAAAGAGAGATCTCTTTTTTATATCCCGGATAAAACTTATATTATTAAAGTATTTAAGATAGAATATAACGGAAGGGATACTATTTTCACCTTATAGTTATAGCTAAAATTATTATTTTAAAAGTAAGGTTTTTAACTATTAAGGAATAACGAGATTACCGATTTTTTAAAAGATAGTATAGTTTTATACTTTAAAGTTTTATTAGTATCTTATAATAAGAATAGTTTTATTATATTTAATTAAAATAAAATTAAAAATTGTTTTTAAGTAATTAGGATAAATAAATAGGTGGTAAGTCTGGTTATATACTTAAAAATTAATTAAAAGCGAAGTGGTAATATTAATATAAGAAATAAGGCTAATTATTAAAGGAAAAATAAGATAAATTATAAAGATAATAAAAGTAATAATAGCTATAACGGCTATTTAGCTAAGTATATTAAGATAAAGAATATAAAAATAGTCGGTATTTAAAAAAGGTTTTTTTCCTTTAAGCCTTAAGTTAGGATTTTTAAACTATCGATTAATAATTTTAAACTATATGCTATATTATATAATTAAAAGTTATAATAAATTTATAATAAACTTTAATTACCGGTAATATAAATAATACTTTCTTTTAATCTTTTTCTCTTTTTATTACCTTTAATATAACGTAAATAAATTATATCTCGCTTTTAAATATTATCGATAAATTATATAGGGAGAAGCTTATTTATATTATATAAGTTCTTTATTTACTATAGCTTTATATAGATTTACCTATTATTATATAGCTTTACTTTAAGTTCGAGATATTATATATTATTATAATATAAATAATAATAAGTTTAGTTAAGGGGTAAAGAGGGTTAGAAGGAAATTAAGGGTATTAAAATATTTTAAATAGCTATATTAATTATAAATATAAGATATATTATTTTATACTATTTCTTAATAGTAAAATAGATATATCTATAACTATATAAGGGGTACTTTCTTTATAATTTAAATTATAGCTAGCTTAATAGATTAAGTATTTAATTTAAAAGGTTATAACGCCGGAAGCTTTATTTTATTTTTCTTTTATTTAAATAAATTAGGATTAATATTAATTATATAATACCCTTAAAACCTATCTTTTAAAAATCTTTAATAATTATATAATAAATTTTAAAGCTATTTTAATTAAACCTTTAATTAAATTAATACCTTTATTAAAAGTTAAATATTTTATTAAATTATTTTATTAAGCTAATTAATAATCCTTTAAATAATTATAGCCTTTAATTTTTAAATTTTTTTAAGCTAATAATTATATAACTAATTATCTTATTTAATTTTATTTAATTAAATACTTTTTAATATTTTAATAATTATTTAATTAATTTATTTAAAACTTATATCGTTTAAAAGCTCTTTTCTTATTTTATATTATTATTAACTTAACTTTTAAGAATTTTTACTATATTAGCTTAAAAATAATAATTAATTTTAAATTTTTTAGTTATATTAATTTATTACTTTAAACTAATATAATAAAAAGTCTTTACCCTAATTAAAGCCTTTAATATTAAATTTGCCATTTTTTTATATTTTTATTATATCCTAAAATATTATTTAAAATTTAAATACTATAAAAAGCCTTACTACTATTATTACCTTAAATATACCTAGTAATAGGGTTAGAATATAATTCCGCTATAAAAGATTTAATAAAATATATTTTATAATATATTTTATATTATCTTTAAAGATAAAACTATTTAAGAAATTATATAAAACTTTTTACTTTTTTATAATATTAGTATTTTAAGTTTATAGTTTTAAGGGTTTAAAACCCTTAACTCCTTTAATAAGGCAATTAATAAGAATCGATTAAGGATTATAAATCTTTACTAAAAATATATATATTAGCTTCCCTTTTAAGGCTAGTTTTATTACTATTATTTCTTAAAAGCTTTAATTTACTTATAATAAAGGTAATAATTATATATAATAATATAGGTTTCGATAATAACTTAATTATATCTATTTTAGCTATATTATTTTATTAATATATTAGCCCCTTTTTTCTTTTTAATATTAGGGCCCTTTTCTATTAATAATAATATAAATACTTAAAGCATTTATTTTTAATATACCCTTATAAGCAAATTATAGTAAACCGTTAATTTTAATATATATAAAAAAGGCTATATAAAATTATTTATTACTTATATAATATATAATTAGCAATAAAGATAGTTAATATTAAAATCGGGTTTATATAAAGGTAAACCTTAAAGCAGGGCAAATAGCCTTAACCCTTACCTAGGGTTAAGATAGCTAATATAATACTATTATTATTAAATTAAAAAAGTATAAGTAAGTGCTTAGTATTAGGCAAGGCTTATATAGATTTAAAAAATTATAATATCTCTTAAGCCTTAGCTTGCTATCTATTATATATAAATAGCTTTAATAATAATAAATTTATTAATAACTTTATAAAAAGCCTTAAGGCCTTTTTTCTTAATTATATAAAAAGGTATAAGCTTATTAAAAAGATAGGAAAGGATATATTATCTTATATTTATTTATTTAGCTAATAATATACCGAGAAAGCCTTATTAACGCCTAGGTAAAGGTATATTTTCTAGTATTTATAAGGCCTAAAACCTTTAAAGCTATAATAGTATAAATAGATATATCGAGAGAAATTAGGATATATTATATATAAGGGATTAAATATTAGGGTAGCTAAGGTTTATTATTATTAAAAATATATATATTATTATTTCTTTAAAAAGAATATATAATAAGCTTAAATTTTTATATAGCTTATAGGGGTACTTTAGTATTTATATACTTATTACGGTATTTCGGGTATAGATTTAAATTATTATTATTTTCCTTTATTTTAAGTATTATAAATTTAATAACTACTTTTATAATATAACGTTTATTAATATAGCTATATATTTTTATTAGCTTTTTATAATACTATTAACTATTTATAAGAAGTATATAATATACTATAATATTAAACCCTATAACTTTCTATATAATTTATTTATATAGTAAAGCTTTTTTATCGACTTTAGCTTTATAAAACGCTAAGGCGCTATAAATCGGCTGTGCTAATGCTAAAGATATTTAAATATATAAATCGATCCCTATATATTAGCTAATACTATTATTGCTAGCTAGTATACTTATTATATAAGAAATAATAGCCGGCTATTATATAGGGCTAGCTATATAGGTATAAGGGGCTTTTATACCCTTAAGGTTTTATTTAAATATATATAGTAAATAAGTAAAATCGATATTTAATCCGCCGGTATTATACTTTTTAATATATTATTTTACCGCTTACCTTTCTTTAAGGTAGTAGATAATATTAAAGCTTTAATAAAGTTAGCAATTATCTTTAAATATAAAAGTATATATACGGCTAGGCGGTATTATAGGTTTACCTTTAAAATTAACTTAGTAACTATTAAATAGGATAAGCTTACCTTAGAAAAAGTAATTGCTTAAAGTATTATATATAATATAGATAAGCAGCTATTTAATATAAATAAGATAGCTGCTATTAACTTTATTAAGTAATGCTTATAGCTTAACCTTATTAAGCAGGTTAATATTAGCCTAAGCCTAATATATAGGTTTTTAATTATAGGTAAAGCGGCTTATTATATAATATAGAAAAATAAAGGTGCCTTTTAACTTATATTTTATTAAAGTAATAAAGTATTATTATTATTTAAAAATAGATTAATTAAAAGTATCTTAATTAAGATTATTTTTATTATTACCTTTATTAAACTATAACTTATAGTTTTATAATATATATAACTTTCAATATCTATTATATATATATTTAATATTAATATTTAAATATAAAGGGAAAAGGTAAAGAATATATTAAAATAATATTAAGTAATAACTAGTTTAAATATTATATATAAAAATTTAATAAGATTTTAATAAGTTTTTAAATAATAATTATAATAATAATATAATAATAATTCTTTATAGCTTTAAATTAATTATAATAAATTTAACTACCTATTAAAAGAGATAAATACTTTTATATATAAAAAAGAATAAAATTATATTAATATTTTAATACCTTTATTTAACCTTTAAATTACCTAGGTAACTTATATATATCTATAATAACTTAAGCTAATTTAAATATTATCTTATATATTATAATTAGAATTCTGCCTTAAGCTATATTAAATATTATAAAGTTTAAACCTTTAAAGGTTAAACTATTACTATATCTATTTTTAATATTTAAAATAATATCCCTTTCTAACTTTTTTATATTTATTATAAATATAATTAGATCTTAAATAATATTTCCTAAATTATAATAAAAGTATTATTAAATAATATTACTTATACCTTTTAATAAAAGGTTAATATATTTAAACTTATATATTACTATTATTAGTATTTTATAATAGTAATACTTATTAATATATAGGGCTAGCTAAGGCTATTAATACTTAATTATATTTAAAATTATAAAAACTTAAATAAAAATATATTAAAGCAATAAAAAAAAATAAAAAGCAATACTAATATAGGAAGCCTATATTAAAAGATAGCTTAAGATTCCGCTATTATATTTCCTTAACCTAACTTAATAAGGCGTCGATATATTATGCTACCTTTTAATATAAGCTTGCTATAAGCGGATTAGGAGCCCGGCATTTATTAAGTATAAATTATATAGCCTAAATTATAAAGGTTTTAAAAGATAACTCTAATAAGCCCTGCTTAATAAGTTATAATTTTAGTTTTATAAAGCCCTTTAATAACTATTATATAACTATTAATAATAGCCTTATAGATAATTATAAATATTACTTTATATTTTATATATATAGCTAGGATTTTAAATTTTATAAATTAAGCACTAGCTTAAGTTATATAGCTTTTTTTAATATTAACCCTAATAATATAGTAGGGCTAAATAATATATTTAATAGTATTAATAATATAAATTTTACTAATAGCGATATTATAAATATCGATAAATTTAAGTTTTATAATTTTTATATCTATAGCCCTTTATTACTATAACCCCTTTTATATAGTTTAGCTAAATATAATAATATTAAATAAGTTTTTAAAGCCTTTAAAAACTTAAGCTATAATAAATAAGATAATATTTTTTTAAGTTATATTTAATTTTTTCCTTTTAGATTTAGTATTACTTTAGTAATATAAAAGTATATAAATAAAGTAAAAATAAACTTATAGGTTTTTATTAAAAGTATTATAGCTTAGCTTTATAAGCTTTAGCTATAAAATAACTTACCGGCTACTATATATCTATTATAGGAGTATTATTACCTTATAGTAAATAATAAGTTATATTAAGCTGCTAACCTAGGCAATTACTATATACCTTTTAAGAATATAGCTTATATTATTTAATAATAGCTATTATAATAAGGTATTAGTAATTAAGCTATATAGGTTATTAGCTTATAGCCCTTATTATTATTTAATAACCTTATTATTATTTTTAATAGCTTAATAGCTTTTTTAAATATTAATACCTATATCCTTATATATTATATCTAGGTTTTTAAGTATAGTAAGCTTAACTTTAATAGTATTAAAATAGTTATAAGATTTCTTAAGGTTTATAAGCTTTAGCTTAAAAACCTTAATTTAAAATATTGCTTTTTATTAATATTTAATAGGTAAAAGTATATATACCTTAATAAGCATATAAAGAAGCTATTAAAATATAATATAGCTAATAAAGAATAATATAATTTAATTTAAAATATAGTTCGAGCTATAAATAACGGGTTAAAGCTTTCTATATATATTTATAGTAATAACTTATAAATAGGTATTAAGTAATATATAAGTAATATTTTAAATAAAAATATTTTTATATATTAATAACTAATAGCTATATATATTCGCCGCCTCTTTTAATAGTTCCTTAGCTACTTATCTATAATATATAATAACGCTACTAAGTAATATAGAAAAAAGTATTATTTTTAGCTTTAAGGTAAACCGGTTAATAATAAAGGTATATATTACTTAATACTAAGCTATAGCTATATTATATTAAATATTAATAATAATATAAGGGATATTAAAGGGCAGCTATAATATTATAATATATTAAAGCTTACCTATACGCTTAGCTATAGCATTAATAATATACTAAATATAAATAAAATCGGAAGCTATATATAGCCTAATATTCTAATAAACCTTTAAACTATATTTAAGGGAACTATTTAATCTATAGAAATATAGCTATTAAAGCTTTATATAAAAAAGTAGTATATATTTAATAATAATAGCTTAACGCCCTACTTTATTTTATATAACTATAATTTAATTATAGGTTTTATTAAAAGCCTTACCGCTTTTTATAGAAATATTTAATAATTTATAAATATATACCCGGAGAAGAATATTAACTAGAATTTATATATTAGAATTTTAATCCCGAGAGTAAATATAGGCTTATAGCCCCTACCTATTAAAAAGATATATATTTAATAGCTTATATACCTTATACTATATTATATTACTAAAATATTTTTATTTTAATAGTATTATATTAAATTATACTTTATTTTTCCCTAGCTTTATCGGTTATCTCTTAATAAGAATAGAAATAAATATAATAGGCAGATCCCTTTATATTATAATATAATAATAGTTAAAGATTATAAGCTATAAATAAAGTATATCTTTCTTCTTATACTTTTAAATATTATAACTATTAAAGATATAAATAAATAAGATAAATTAAATTTTAGCTTTTTTACTATATATTCTATATTAATATAAATAGTATACTTTAAAATTAACGCCGCTATAAAGTATAATAAGGTTAAAAAGGGCTAAGGTAGTTATATAAACGGCTAAAGGTAAAGCTAAACTATACGCTATAATAGCCTATTTATTCTTAAAGATTATATTAATATAGGTCCTAGCTTAAATAAAAAGCTTAAGGTAGCTAATACCTTATTAAATAACCGGTATTAATATATTACCTATATATAGCTATAAAGGTTTTTTAGCTATATATAAGATGCTATTAATAGTATAATTAAAGGGAATAATAAATAATTAAAGGAAAAGTTTAATAATTATAAAATATTTATTAATAATAAGAATTATAAAAGTATAAATATAAGATTTAATAATTTTAGCCTAGATATTATAAAGTTTATTTTTAAATTACTTATTTATTATTTTTAAATTAGGTTCTTTTAATATTTTAATATAGCTTATATTAACTTAAATAAGTTTTATATTAATATTAGAAAATAGTAAATTATAAAAGCTATAAATACTTATAGCGCTAAGTATAATATAGATAATACGCTATAAACCTTTATTTAATAAAAGTATTACTTAAAGTATATAGTTATATATAGAAAAGTATAAATTTAGCACCTGCTAAACCTAGTTAATATACTACTAATACCTTTTATATCGCTATATAGGGCTATACCGCCCCTTTACTTAAGGCGGCCTTAATAAAAGCTCGATAACTTATTAATAGGCCTAGTTAAGCTTAACTATAGCTTATTAATAGCCTAAACCTTTTTATTTATAATAATCGGTAAAATAAGCTACCTTATATTACTATTATTATAATATAATATTAAGCGTTTTATAGGGTAAATTATATTTAAATATTATAATTATAATAAAAATATATTTAATATATAAAAAAAATTTATTTTTATAACGTTAAGGCTATAAAACCTTATATTAAATAACTTTTATTTCTATAATATTATTAATACCGCCGGTATAAAACTTATTAACCGAGCTTATTTAAAAGAGGTATATATATTAATTAAGATATAGGTATATTAAATAATTAAAGACTTATAATAGTTATTATAAGGTAATTAATAGAAGGAAATAATATTATTATAGCTTTATATAAGTGTCTTTAATAATAAGAATTATATTACCCCTATTTTAAATATTAGCTATAACCGGCCGGATAAAAGCCCTATAGGTATAAATAACTCTATAATAAGCTAGGCCGGTATTTCGTTTTTTTCTATAAGGTTAATAAAAATAGTAGAATTCTTTTAAGCTTAGCTTAACTATTACCTTTACTTTATTAAGTTTATATATTACCGGGGTAAGTAAAATAGGGGTAAGGAGTTTTTTATTAATTAAATTATTGTTATAATTATTATTATTTATCTTTTTCCGTTTTACTATAATAGTAGCCTTTTAAATATTAAAAGGGTATTATTTAAGGATAAATAAACCTAGAAGTGTATATAATATAAAGCTATTAATAAAAGTATTAGTTTAAGCTTAGCTAGTATTATAAGTAATGCTATTATAAATAAAACTTATATTAGCTAATATACTTTTAATAATAAAATAAGTAATATTATATCTCCCGGCTATAATAATTAGGGAGAATAAGCTAAAAGCATTATAGCTAGTATTAATATAGGCCCGGTATTAGGGTATAATTTAAAGCTTAAAACCCGGCCTATAGCTTTTATAGCCGGAGCATTTAAAGATAATAATAATAGTATAAGTCTTAGCCTTAAAAAAAGCAATATTAATTTAAACGCTAAGAATAATAATAGTAATATTTATAGTAGTAAGAAGGATAAAAATTATAAGGGCTTAATAAACTTTATAAATCTTAAATAGCTTAGCTTAAAGCTAGTATAATTATTAGCCCGGAAATAATATTATATCCGAAAAGAAATAGTTTTAATTTAATATTATAAGCTAAATATTAATATAACTATAGATATCTATAGGTTTAATTAATAATAGCTAAGCTTATTTTAATAAAACTTTTAGGGTTTTTATTTAAAGGCCTTTAAGCACCTATTAAATAATAAAATTATATTCTACTTTAAGTATAATAAGTATAGGTAGAATATTATACTTCTTACCTATAATAAAGCCCTTATCGATTAAGCCTTATCCTAGCTTAATTAGTACTTTATTATTATAAGAGATAAAGAGTATATATAGTTTTAGGTAAATTATTTAGTAACCCTTATTATTTTTTTTTTTTATAAAGATATTTAGTTAGCTATTATTTAAAATAATTTAAAATATAATATTTTTTATAATAATAAAAAGTAGAAGTATAATAAGTAAAACCCCTTATAGTTTTTCTAAAATAAGCTTTTCTCCTTCTACCTTTAAAAGAATAAGCTAGCTATATATTATTAACCTTATTTAATTAATAAGGTATATAGCCCTATTAAGGCTAATAAGCTAATAAAGGCTTTCTTTTAGGGCTAAATTAAATTTAAAAAAAAGTATTTATAGTTTTATATAATAGTTAAATATATTAAAAGTGCTATATATTAATAAGCTAAGTAGCTTACCGCTTTAAATATTAAGAAGGCCGTTATTAAGTATATTAAGGCTATCTTTTATAGTTATATATTAATAAAAGTAAAGTTATCTATAAATATAATCTAGAAAGTAATAAAGAAGGGAAGCTAATTCTTTTACTATCTATTTCTTTATATTATTAAATCTACCTATTAGCTTTTACTATATAATAACTATAATAGGTTTATTATTATAATATACTATATATTAAACTATAATAGTAACGGAAGAGTTTATAAGTAGCCCTAATAATTCTCTTTTACTGCCCTATTATATATAAATATAGTATAAAGGGAATTATAGGAAATAGAAAAGGTATATATTATAAATATTCTCGGATATAATATTAAAGTCTTTTATAATAATAGCGGGCCTTATATTTTAAGTTAATTTATATTTTTAAAATCTATAAAAGATTATAGGTATAAAAAAAAGAAATTTATCTTTTTATTTTTTTATAAGGTATATTAGGAAATTATTATTATTAAAAATATAGTAATAATACCCGGGTTTATTAAATTAAAGTTACTAAATTAAAATTAAAGGCGTATTTATATTATTAAGGCTAGCTGCCTATTAAAGCTTAAGATATATAATCTTATTAGGGAGAATTATAAGCGTAGGTATATTATTAAGGAATAGTTTTATTAGAGACTTATAGAAATAGCTTAGCTAGAAAATATAAGTATTTAGATATGCTAATAGTTTTAAAGTTAATTTTATAAAATAATTTAGCTATATTACTTATACTTCTTATACTTTTTAAGGTATAATAAGTATTTTAATAACCTTTTATCTTTAAGCTAGGTATATAAAATAATGCTATATATATAGCAATTAATTTACTTTACTAATATTAATAATAATAAAAATATATAGTATAGCTAGGTATAAGTATAGCCCCTTTATTTATTATCTATTACTATAAATAGCTTTTTAAGTAGCCTTATCTATAATATACCGCCTAGCGGTATCTTATTTTAAGATATAATAACCTATATATTTAATTATATATTTAGCTATAACCTATACTAATATAATTATTCTGCTAGCCCTTTATTACTAGCTTTTCTTTTAACGCCTTAGCGCCTATATTAAAGCTTATCTAAGCCTTTATATAAGATGTTATATAATATATAATAGATAACGATATTTATTAGCTAATATCTCTTTTTATATATTAGAATTATTACTTAAGCTTTAATAAATAAGGATTAAGATAAGAATAAGCTTAAAATTAAAGATTAAAAAGATATTATTAATTTTTTAAGATATAACTATTTTATTTAAAAAATGTTTTTAATGCTATTACTATTAACTAATATAGAAAAAACTTTTTAAATGCTTTAATATTATAATCTAATAGAACTAATATCTTTTTAATAGTTTAATTAATAATATTAAAACTTATATTAAATTAATAGCTTAAAACTTTATTATTCTATTAGTAAAACGCTATATAACTATAAATAATAATATTCGAAAATTAATCTTTATATTTAAGGGTTTTAAAAAATATAATCTATTTATTTACCTAAGATAAGCTTAATAATAAAGCAGTAAGTATTATAAAGGGGACTATAGCTTTAATATATACCTTAAGTAGGTTAAAAGCTTAACTAATAATATTAATTAAGGTTTAGCAGCTTAATAGCTAAAATATTATAATTCTTTTATATTAAATCTTAATTTATTATAAAATAGGTTTATTTAATCTTTATTACCGAAAGATAATAGGAAAGCTTTAAAATATTAAGGTAATAAAGGGGGGGGTAGATTAATAAGGTTTAATAAAGTTATATTATATATTAATAGCCGTACTATATTAATAAAAATATTTATTATAAATAGCTACCCTATAATATAAAAACGCTAAAACTTAACTTTAATATTAATAATTACTCTTAATACTTTTTAATACCGCCCTTAAATAATATAATATATCCTTTATTTTAAAAAAAGTTTAAATTAAAATATTTAGCACTTCTCTTATTATAGCTGCCTATTATTTTATTAATATAGATTATTATTAAATATTACTTAATATTTTATCCTTTAACTTAAGCCTTTATATTAATAAAAAGGGTTTTAAAAATAGCCCTTATAAGCCTTTAATAATAAAGAACTTTACCCTAAATATATCTATTATTTAATATATATCTTAATTTATAAATATAAGTAATTAGCGTTTTATAAAGTTTATAAAGGCCTTCTTTAGCCTATAGACTTATATATCTTATAAAAGCGTAAACTAGGCTATTATATTAATAGTAATATAAAGATATAGTATTATAACAACTAAATCTAATATTAAGTTTTTTAATAATAATTACTAAGCTACTACCCTTAAGTATAGCTATAAAGATAGTTATATATCCTTTAAGTTTCTATTATCTAGTAATATACTATTATAACTATTAAAAATATAGCTTAATTCTTTTTTTAAGTATAATATAGTAAATATTATATATTAACTACTATTAGCGGATTTTAATATTATTAATTTTATTAAAGAAAACCTTAAAAATAAGGATAGGGATAAGAATAAACTATCTATATTAATTAGCACTTATTTAAATAGGATATTATATAGTTATTTATTTAATAATATTAAAGCCTTTTTCCCTAATTATAACTTTAAAGATATTAAAAGCTAGGCTAAAATTATATAAAACTTTTTATAATTAAAGGTTAAATAGCCTATTAAGATATTTAAACTTAAAGCTTATCCTATATATAGAACGCGCTAATATAAGTTAACTATATATCTCTTAATTTAGGCTATTACTTATTACTATTTATTTTATATTAAGTCTAGTATTATATTTACTTAAATTTAAAAATATCTTAAAGCGTACTTAAAAACCTATTTATTAAATATTAAGCGTTTTATAATATATAGTTAATTTGCTAAGGATAGGGTTAGAATTATTAAGAAATAATATCTTTTATATATATAGCTTTTTCTATAACCTTATTATTACGAGATAGTAAAAGCTATAATCTATACTAAAAAGCTAGCTAATATTAAAATATATATAAGAATAATTAAAACCTGCCCTATAAGTTTAATATAATTAATATATAGGGTATAAATTTATAAAATATAATCCTTATATATAAAAAAAACCCTAATTAGGTTAAATCTAATAATAAATTATTAGGAGAAAAACTTAAAAACTATAAAGTAAAAAGATATAAAAGTTTTATAAGGCCTATTAAAGTATAAATATTAATATTTATCTCCTAAAAACTCGGTATTATATATTTAAGCGTTAATATAAACCTATATTTTATTTTATATCTTTTATTTAAATAAATCTTTATTTACTTATATATTTACTATATCTTTTTAATATTTTAATATTTTTTATACTTAAATATAAAAAGAGTGCTTAAGGGGGATATATTTAGATAACTATAATTACTTTATTTAATAAAATACTATTTAAAAAAGGCTTTATTATTATATTTCCTATTACGTTTAATTAAAAAGGTAATTATTTATAATCCTAATACTAATTCCTAACTATTATAATAGAAAAGTAATAATATATAAAATCCTTAAGATAGTTTAAATACTAAGCTATATATTTATTAAAGGATATTTAATAATAAGGTAAATATATTTAAAAGCAATTTCTAATTATAAGCCCAGGCCTATTATTAGCTTTATAATATAAAGTTAATTACTACTTATATAAAATAGGTTTATAATATCTTAAGCTAATAAATATTAAGATAAAATATAAATATTTTATAGCCTTTTCTATATTTAATTTCCTTTTTAATAAAAGTAAAAGTAAAGGTAAAGTATAAATTATATTTTAATATCCGAATTAATAATTTACTATAAACCGCCTATAAAGGCGTATTAGAAAGGGGTTACCTTAACTATTTTAACTAATATTAGTAAAATAAAGCTTAATTACTAAAAAAAAAGGGGCATTAATAAACTAATAAATTAATACTATATATATAAAAAGAATATAATTAAGTTATTATTAATACCTATATAATTATCTATAATTATCGGTATTTATATATAATTTAATATATAATATAAAAAAGAGATTAAAATATAAGGCGGGGTAAGGATAAGTTATTATAATAAGCTTTTTAAGGCTTTAAAGTTTAACTTTATAATAGTATAACAGATTATACTTATTAACGCTTTTCTTCTATAATTATAAAGGCTTAAAATTAATAAACTCCTTTTACTATTAATAAATAATAATAATTTTCTTTTATATAAGATTAATACTTATAAATATTTATCTATACCTAATCTTTTATACTTTTTAAGGCTATTATTTAGCCTTATATTACCTTATAATAAAATAGATAAGATAAAGGTATAACTAATAATATTAGCTTAAGAAGATAGCTAAAAGCTTTATATATAAGTTTTATAAGCAGCTATAAAAGATATATAAAATATATATAGTAATATTTATATATTAGCTATTAAGCTATCTTTATTATAGCTAACTTTAGAATTATTAAAGATTAATAAGAGGTTAATATAGTTATTATAAACTATTAAAGTTAATAACTATAAAATGCTATATATTAATATATATAGAAAGATATTACTTTTATATTACTTATTCTTTAATATTTAAAAGTTATTATTATTATTATTTATTAAAAAATAGTAAAAGGTAAATCTTAAGAATAATTTAATAGCTTTATAGAATTTTATAAAGTATTATTCTAATATAGAAATAAAATATAGCCTTACTTTAAAGGCTAAATTAAATAAAGTAAGCCTAGTAATTATACTTTTCTGCCTTATATATAATATTAATAAAAGCTTTAATAGCTTTAAATAATAAGTAGCTTAAATATAGCAGTTATTAGCTTATTAATAATTAAGCTAATAAAAGTTATTATAATTCTATTACTAGTAATAATATAAGTAATAATAGCTTACCTATTTCTAATATATAAATAGAAATTATATTATAGCTTTATATAGGTAATAAAAAGCCTATATATAACTTTTATAAAGATAATATAGTAGCTAATAATACTTTAAATAGCCTTTTAGCGCTAATAAATATATTATTTAACTAGTCCTTTTAAACCTTTTTTATATATAGGCGAGGTAATAATAACTTTATTAATAAAAATAACCGTTATAGCTAGATTAAATAGGCTTTTAAAGATATAAAAAAGGTATTTTATATAGTTTTTAAAGGTATTAAAGAAAAGGTTTAGCCGGAATTTATTTTATAACTTTTTAGCTTAATAAATAAAGTATTACACCTTTTAATCCCTATTAATATATATAAAGATCTTCTCTTTAAATATAATAAAAGTATTTAGCATTAACTTATAAAATATATTAACTATTATTTAAATCTTTTAGCTAAATAATAAGATAAATCTTTTATAATAGCAGCCTTATAAAAAGTAATCTATAAACTCCTTATATAATAAGTAATATAAAAGGCTATAAATAATATTATTTTAGCTTATTAATAACTTTCTAGGAATATATCTATTAATTAAGCTAAAGTTTATCTTTTAGCTTTTATAAAGGCTTTTATAAATATTAATATAATTAATATAATAAAATTTATACCGGTTAATAAGATTTATAAATAGGTATAATTTACTTTTAAATAGATTTATATTATTATATTAAATACTTATACCGTTAAAGCATAAAGCTAGATTTTAAAATTATAATAATAGCTTAAAGCTATTTTACTAAATATAAAGTTATAAAGTTAACTATAAAATTTTTAATAAAAGGGGTAGCCGGATAAATAGGGTAAATAAGATAGCAAATATAATACTAAATAATAAGCCGGCTATAAAGGTAAACTTTATAATAAAAAAGGCGGTAATATAAATAAAAACTTAATTAATTATATATATACCTTAAAAAAGTAGAATATTACGGCTTAAGATGCTATAGCCTAGCCCTTTATTAAAGCTAATAAAAAAGGTAGGGCAGCCGGAGCAAATAAGGGGGCACTTATAACTAGCTATAAAAGCTAAGATAAAGTATTAAGCTTAGCCTATATCCTTAGCACACCTAATAATAAAGATAAGGGTAAAGCTAGCCCCTCTTTAAATAATAAGCTTATAAAGCTTATTTATAATAATGTTACCTAGGCAGCTAATAGCTATAATCTCTTTAAATCTTAAGGTATAAATAAAAACAGTTAAGGTAATAAAAGAGATAATATTTATAGCTTAAACGCTTTAGCTAATAGTAACGCTAATAATGGTAATAAGGTTATTAATAAGCTATAATAAAGGTATAAAAAAAGAAAGCAGAAATCTAATATATTAAAGGTTATTATATAATAAAGTTTTAACGGGATTAAATACCCCCGAGTTTTATATAGCCTATCTTTTAATAATAATAATTATTAAAATAATATAATAGATTCTAGCTAAAATTCTGCTATAATTTTTCTATATTATATTAAGATATAGTTTTAAACCTAAGTTTAGCTTTTACTTTTAATTATTAGGGATAATATAAAAAGAGTTAATAAAAGCTTAATTTTATAATATATTAATAATAACACCTATATAGAGATAGCTATCTTAATAGTAAATAAGTTATTAAAAATAAATATCTTTATTAATACTTAAAACTAGCCTATTAAAATATTTCTTTTACTTAATAAGATTTATATTATTATTAAAAAGTTCTTTATTATTATATTTCTAGGCTTATTTATTAATTTTATTAATATATTAACTATTATAAAGAATTAAAAGATATTTAAATATATAGCCGAGGATTATTTATAGCCTAATATAGAAAACCCTATACCTATAGCTTTTAATAAGTTTTATAATATACTTAAGTAGCTTAAAAAGATATAAATATAATTATTTAGGGCTTATATAAAGAAGTCGAAACTTTTTATTTAGCTAGCTATAGTTTATAAGCTTATAATAAAACTACTTAATAATATTAATAAAATTAACTTAAAATTTAAGCCTATTATCTTAAGCACCTAGTAATTTATATTTAATAATTATTAATAAAGTTAAAACTATAAGGTAAAAGTAAGGGGTAGGCTTTTAAAGATATTATCTTTTATATTAAAGTTAAATATATTTAGCTTAAATAATATTAAAGTAAAAAATAGCAGAAGTATATTATAAAAATAAATCCGAAAGTCTATTATTATATTAACTATAATCCGGGGTTATAAGGCTAGATATATTTAAATAAAGCTTAATTATAAGCTTACTACCTTTAAAAAGGTAATTAATACTTTTAATTAAATTATTAATATTATTAAGGGCTATAATTAAGATAATAAGATATAAAGTATTTATAAAAGCCTTAAGCTATTTATTACTTTATTTATAAATAAGGGTAAGCTTAATATAGAAATTCTTACTTTTAATACTTTAAATAATTACCTTTTAAATATAGTAATATAGCTTATTAATAAAAGGAAGTATAGTATTAAGCTATAAGTTAAAATAATAAAGGTTTAGCTATTAAAGACTTAATTTAGTTTTATATATAAGATATTATTAATATTAATCTATATTTACTGCTTTATATTTAATATAAATAATATATATACTTATTTACCTTTAAATTTAAATATAATTTAAATATAATATATTTATTTAATTTTAATATTTTTATTTTATTCTATATTATAGCCCTTTAAGTAAATTATATAATATTATATATATAGATATATATTATATATATATCTTACTTACTTAGGTTCTTTATATTTTTATTAATAGTTTTATAATTATATATATTATTCTTTTATATATAGCTCTTTTAATAAATAATAACTAAGATATATTATAGCTAGGTTTTAAATAGCGGCTATACTATAGTTACTTTATATAAACTAGTTAAAGTAAGCCGGTATATTTTAATAGGATATAGCTTATTAATACTTTCCTTTTACTATTAGTTAAAACTTATAATATAGGTATATATAACTGTTAAAGCTATAATACTAGATATAATACCTATATTATATATAGCTAGTATAAGGTTTTTCTAGCTAAATAACCCGTTATAATTATTATATTAAAAGCTATTACGGTTATTAAATCTTTTTATAAGTATATTTAAATAATTAGTTTAATAGCTTTTATTTTTATATATTAATATCCTTTTTAAGGCTTTTTTAATAGATAAGATATAAAATTAACTTAAAGTATTAAAGCTTATAGCCCGGCCTAATAGGTTAATTATAATATAAGCCTAGCCTTTTATATACTTACTTTTTTTACTAGTAATATATCTTTTAAATAGAATAACTTTATTAATTATCTTTAAAATAGCTTATAAATTAATATCTGGATAAGCGTTTATTAAACTAAATAAGGTTATTTAATTACTAAATAATTCCCTTAAGTACTAGTTAAAAATATTATAGATAACTACTATATATTTTATAATAAGCTTATAGTTAAATTAAATATTATAACTTATTAAAAAAGTATTATAAAGTATTTTAATAAAGATAATTCTATTATTTATATTTAAAGGGTATAGTAAAATATTATATATTATAGTTAAAGGGCTAATAGTTATATTTATAATAAAGGCTATATAATAAGATAAAGTAAATAAAAGGAATTTAAGGTAGAAATAAATATATAAAAAAAAGAAGTTTAAATAAATACTTAAAAGTTTAAGTTTTATAAGCCTTTATATCTTATAATATAAACTAAAAGTAGGATATATAGGGAAAAAGTATATTATATATTATAAAGCTTATTATTTAATATATATTTTTAATAATTAAAAAAGAAAAAAATTAAAAAATAAAATAAATTAAATAAATACTTTTAAATATAAATATAATATTAATAAAATTTATATTATTTATTTTTATTACTTACCTAATATAAAGGTTTTAAAATTATAAATAAATATTAAAAGGCTACTTTTAAAGTATAAAATCTTTTAATTAGTTTTATTATAAAAAGTATATTATATAAGTTTTTAAAAGGGGGCTATAATAAGCTAGGCTAATATTAAGCCTAGCTAAAAGCTAGCTAAGTAGCTAATAAATTAAGTAAAAATAAGATAGCTTTTAAGTTATTTATTAGCTATCTATTTTTATTATTAATATATAAAGGTATATATTAAATTATATATAGTTATTAATAATTATATATAATTATATAGGTTTTAATAATAATTTAATTATATTTATTTTAGTAATATATTATTAGTTCCCCTTTTATTTTAATAGTTAAGCTATTTTCTATTAATATTAATTAAAATACTTAAGGCACCCGCTTTTTAATATAGCTTTATAAGCGGTTTATAATAAACCGCTAATTTTAATAGTATAAAATAATCTTATTAATTTTATAAACTTATCTTTATTAATATACTTAATTAAATATATAATTTATATTTAGATTAAGCTATTATATTATTAAATTCTTATTAAAATATATAGCTTATATTTAGTAAGTATATATTATATATAGGCTTTTAATACTTATTAATAAAGATTTCTTTATTAATACTAACTTAAAATAGCTTAAAGCTATTTATTATAAACGCCCTTAGCTAAATTTAGCTTAATATTATTTTATACTTTATATAAACCTATTATAAAAACTATAATTAGGATTTATTAATAAATAAAGATAGAAAAAAGGTATTAATAGTAATAAAGAAAAAGTTATATCTTTTTTTTAAAATACTTTAATTAGTTTATTAGCTATTATTCTAGCTACTTAAAGCCTTATTATATTAATTATATAAGCTATAACTATAGCACTTTTAATTATTATATAGCTATAAATAGCTTTAACTACTACTACTTATATATATATTATAGCTAATCCTTATAATATTTCTTTTTCTTTATACTTACTATTATAAATTTATTTATAAGTATAATAATAGGGCTATATTAATTATTAAAATATATTTAGATAATTATATAACTATAGCTATTAATATTATTAAATTTATATATATTATTTCTCTTTATATCCTTTACTTTATTTTCCTTTTTTTTTTATTATATATTTTATCTTTATATACCGGTGTTAATAATAGTATAAATATTTTGAAAAGATAGCCCCTTTTATATATTTACCTTTATAGCTAATTTAAATTTTATTCCGGGCAGTCTTTTTATCCTTATATTTAGCTATTATCTTAGCTTCTCTTTCTACTTTACCTAGCCTTTTTAATATATTAAACCTTATTCCTAATATACTAGCTTATATAAGGTGTTTATTATTCTTAAAGTCTTTTTTATTATTATTATTAATTAGTTTTTATATTTTACCCCTATTATCTTTATTATTTTTATTATTATTTTTTATTTAAGAATAATAGTTTAGCTTAACCTAGTTATAATATATTTTTAATATTATTTTTTTCTTATTAATAAATATATATAAAAAAGTATTTAAAAATATACTAAACCTTTTTTTACTTTATATAGTATAACTTTATAGTTTAAATATATATTAATTATAAACTTAATAGTTTTTATTATAATATCGAGAGAAGTTATATATATAACTATTTATAAGGCTATATTAGTTATTAATATTGCTTTTTATAGATAGAGTGCTTATTTTATACCTTTTTTACTTATTATAATAATTATTAATTTCTTTTTTATTATTTAATTTATTATCCTTACTTAATATATTGCTTTTTATATACCTATTATTATATTATAATATTATTTTATTTAATTTATTAATAGTATAAAACCTATAAAAAATTATTTATAATCCTATAAATAAATTTATATATTATTAGAGTTATATATATATAGCTATCTTTTACCCTTTATAACTTTTATTAATATTTTCTTTCTATTATTATAAACTTTAATAGCTTACTTAATTATTATATTTATTACTTTAAGTATATATCTTTAGCTTATATTTTAAAGTGCTTTAATTAGCTTTACCTTTAGCCTTTTTTTTAGCGCTATATAATATAGTTTTTTAAAAAGTATATTATAAGTGCCTATTTAATTTAAATATTAGATAGGGTAGCTAAATATAAGGTAATTAATATATGCCTTTATAATAGGGGCAGGCTAATATATTTAATATATTAAATATAAAAAGATATAAAGTTATAATATTAATAAATTAGTAAATAGGCTTAAGTATTAAAGATATAAATAAAAATTAGCTATAAATTTATTTAATTTTTTAAAGAATAGTTAATATAGGGAAGTAATAGATATAACTTAGCTTTATATAGATTTATTATAATTAGTAGACCGCTATAAACTATTAAAAAGGGGTGCCTTAAATATTTATATTAGCGTTAATAGAAAAGGGCTTAATTATTATAAAGAAGGCGAGATTAATAGATTAATATAATAATATAATATATATAGAATAGATATAATTAAGTTATTATTAAAACCTATATAATTATCTATTATTATCGGTAATTATATATAATTTAATAAGATTTTTTAAAAGCTTAAGGTTAAGTATAAGGGTAAGAGATAAGTGGGGTAAGTAAATATTTATTACTTTAATATTTAAAGGTATAGTAATTTAACTTTACCTATACTATAATAAGTTTATAAAAAAAATAAATATTAATTACGGAAATATTTATATAATACCTATTAAATTTTTAATTTTAAAATAGCTATATTTAGCTAATTAAAATAATAAGATTTATATAATTAATATTTTTTATTATAATATTTATAATTAAAAGTATAATGCGCTATTTTAAAATAAATTTTAAAAATTATACTAATATAAAGTTATTAAATTTAATTATTATAAGCCTTTATAAGCCTTATTTTTTTAATTTCTTAAATTTTAAAATTTAATATTAATTTAAATAAAAATTTATAAAATTTAAAAAACCTTAAAGTTATATAAGTATTTATATTAAAATATATTTAATAATATTTATAAAATCTTTATTTTTCTAATAATAATAATATTATAAGGGGTAAAAAATTATATTTTATATATATTCTTATAATTAGCGTTTTTCTTTTTTTTAAATTTATTATATTTTATATATTTATATAATTATTTTAAAAAGAGTTAGTTATTAAAATATTTTTTTTTTTTATTTTTTTCTTCTTATAATTTTAATATTTATATATATAAGAAAATAATATTAAATATTAATATATAAAACTTTATAATTATAATTAATCTTTTTTTTTTATAATATTTTTAACTTAAGTACTTTTAAATATTTATAAAGGTTTACTATACTACTTTATTTTATTTTAATATAATAATAATATTATAATTACTTTTTATATCTTATTATTCTTATTATTTTATATTAAATAATTAAGAGCTTCTTAAAAATATTCCTATTAAGCGTTAATTACTATTACTATTACTATAGCTTTTTAGCTCTTTATTAACCTATTAATAAACTCCCTTTTTAGCTATAATAAATATTTACCTTCCAGCTTTCTATATATTATTATTAAGGTATTAAGCTAAAAGGGTATTTATTATATTAAGTAAATAAAACTACCCCGCCCTAAATATAAAATATAATATTAAGGTATTACTTATCTATCTAGAAACTCTAATAGCAACCTTTAGCAACGGTAGCCCTATTATAGCGGCATTTTTAATACTATTAATATTTCGGCTATAAAGAAAAAAGGGTTTAATTACTAGTTTAAGGGATTTAATCCTCTTTTTACTAACTATACTAGCTATAAGTTAATAAAAATATTAGAATTACTAGTAATTATAACTTTAATAATTCTTTAGCTATTAAGCCCTAAATTAAAGAATAAACCTATTTAAATTATTATAGCCCTTACCTATTAGCTTTTTAATATACTATTTAAAGCTTATATTAATATTAACGGTATCTTTATTAATTTAAAAACCCTCTTATAAAACGTTATATTATACGCTAATATTAGTTAAATAAAATAGCTTTATATTACTATATCTTATATAAACCTTATATAGCTTTTTTATATCTTAGCTAATATATATAATAAAGAAAATATTAAAATATTATCTACCCTTTAGGCCGCCGATAAGCTATTCCCTAATTATTTCCCTTTATTACTCGAATATAAGATAGGGCCTAAAACCCTAAATATTATTAAATAAGCTATTATAATATATATATAGATATTTATTCTTTTATTATCGGCTAATAGCCTTATAATAGATACTTTATATATTTTTAACTATATATTTATTAAATTAGCCTTTTATAATACCTTTTTCTATAAAGGTAAATAGAATATAAAGTGCTATTACTTAAGATTATTCCTTAGTAAACTTTTTAATAGCTGCTTAAATATATACTATTAATAAGTAAAGTATATTTATACTAGCTATATTTATAGTAGTATAACGCTTAATATAAAAAGGGCCTTAAGCGATATTAAGGCTTAATATCTGCTATAAATATTTTTATATTTCTTTATAATATAGGTTTATATAAATATATATAAAGTTAGCCTACTATTTAATATTCTTATAATAGTTAAAGATAATAGTAAAAGCTTTTAATTAAGCGTTATAAACCCTAGTTATTAACTAATAAATATAACCCTTATATTTACTAAGTTATTTTATATTAAAGAATTATTAAAAGATTAAGTTTATTTTATATTAGCTGCTATAATACCGGTTATTAAAGAGGCTAGCTATATAAATAGCTTAGCTATAAAGGTTACTATTATAGGCTTATATATATTATTAATGTATAATATAAGTTTTAAGTAAAGTAAGGGAGGCATTAAGGGAGTAAATTAAAAATAAATACCTTAAGGTTTTATAGGGTAAGTTTTCAACTCTTATTTTTTTATAAGGTATAAATCTCTTTAATTTAACCTATTAAGTATATATCTATATATTTTTATAATTTTATTTACTTTATTTCCTTATCCTCTCTTATAATCTTAAGATATAAATAAAATAAGTTATTAGCTAATATATATAAAGGCGGTTTTATATTTCTATTATTAAGTATTTATAGTATTATATATTAGGGTATAGCCTATTAGTATATTAACTAAAGCAAGATAATCTATATTATATAATAGCTAAAGAGAGTAGTTTAATATAGCTATAATTATATTAAAAGATAAGTAGCTAAATTATTAAATAAGATATTAAGGGCTATTAATATTAGGCTATTAATATAGCTTATTAATATTAGGTAGAATATTAATAACCTAGGTAAAATAAGAAAGTGGTAATCCTAATACCGCCTTAAACTTAATAGCTAAATAGCTAAAAAAGTAGTATAAAGATATACTTTAATCCTTTCCCGTAATAAAGCACTTATTATATTTAATAATAAGGCTTTAATATTTAGGTATAATAAATACTTAATAATAATAAGATACTTTATAAGGCTATTAAATTATATTATAATAATTAAGTAGTAATAAAACTTATTATTAAATAGGATTATTTTTAATTTAATATATTATATAATAACTAGTAAAATACCTTTACTATAAAAGCGTAAGTCTTAAAGATTAAATATAAAAAATAGAAAAGACTAGGTATATAGTTTATTTTTTAAGCTAACTTTTATATTTAAGGCTAATAGGTTACTCCCCTTAAGTTTTAAATATATTAAATTAAAAGGTATTTAAAAAGTTTAAGTTATAATAAGCTAAGCTAAATATATTAATTAATATAAGCCCTATTATAAATAAATATAAATGCCTAATTATATATAACTATTAATATTTAACTATATATAAATATATTAAATATATTATTATATTATTTTCCTTAAAATCTAACTATATATATACTTTCTATATTTTTAGCTATATATATAATAAGATATCTTTATTATTATAATATTATATAGCCGTATATTTATAGCTAAATCCCTTTATTTAAAAAAAATATATTAAGGATAATATAGATATTATAATTAAATATATTACTTTATATAAAATAGGGCAGCTTTATTAAGGATTATCTTTTTAGGTCCGGATAGATAAACTATACTTATTTAATAAGCCTTATAAGTATAGCGGCTATAATAGCCTTAGCCTTTCTAAAAAAGCTTTAAAAGTTTAATATTAATACTATATAGAATTTAAAGAATATAAGTATAAGTATTTAATAACTTATATATTTATATAATATAATAATATAATTAAGTGCTATAAACTTAGCTAGTAATATATTTATAATACCCCTTTAATTAGCATTATTTATAATATTACTATTTATTATCTTATTTATAAATATTAAGATAAGGATATATATATATTAAATTAAATCTTTTATATAATAAATCCCGCTATTATTTAATAACCGGTAACCGCTTATAAATAATATTATATAATTAATAAACTTATTATTAAGCTAGCCTTTTTTATTTAAAATAATCTTTATATACTTATAATATAATATTATATTATTCTTATTTATATTAATAGGCTAATTCCTAATAATATTAAAATAATTTATTAATATTTATATTTTTTATAGGGCTATAATTTTAAATTTAACTGTTTTAAAGCTATAGCGTATAAAGTGGGTTATTATTTAAGCCCTAAAACTTAAATTTTAAGCTATATTATATTTTAATATAGAATTTTATTTTACTCTGCTTAAGCTAGCTAAGCTATTAAGAAGAGCTTTAAAGTAATTATTAATAATATAGTTTACTATAATCTTTTATAATATACTTTATAAGTAAATACTTATTAATAATATAGGTTAAGGCATTATATATTTCTATATTACTAATATATTTACAGGGCTATATATATTCTTTATATTATAATATTAAAGTTTTAATAAAATATATTTTAATTAAGTTAGCTATTAAATTAATAAATAAGTAAAGGTAAATATAACTTTTAAATAAGGCTAATAAAGTAAGGATTATATAAAGGGTTAAATAAATATTTATAAATTCTTTAATTATAATAGTATAAAACTTTAATATTTACTTTTAAGTATTTATAACTTTTTCTTATTTTTATTTTAATATAAAACTTATAATTAACGATATAATTAATAATATAATATTTAAGCTATTAAATAAACTATAACTACTTTATAAGTTTATAAATAAAATTTACCTACTTAAGCTATATATAACCCTAGTTATATTCTATATTATAAATTAAACTAACTACTTTTTCTTAACTATTTAAGTTTTTAAAAGTAATTATTTAAAAGAAAACTAGAATTATTTTAATATTAATTTACCTTTATAATTTATATTTAAACTCCGATATCTATTTTTAAAAATTAAACTTTTAAATTAAGATAGCTATTAAATTATATATAATTACCGATAATTATAAATAATTATAGGTTTTAATAATAACTTAATTATCTCTATTTTATATATATTATATTATTATATTAGTTTATTAGTTTCTCTTTTATTTTAATAATTAGGCCCTTTTTTATTAATGCTATTTAATAGTTAAAATAGCTAAGGTAATACCTTTTTAGTATATTATTATAGGCGGTTTATAATAAATTATTAATCTTAATAATAATAAAAAGTTTAATAAAGCTATAAAAAATATTATTATAATTTTATTTTTTATATAGCTAAAGTTTCTGCTAAAATTTAAATAAACTTTTTAAGTATATATAAAAGTAATATTTAATCCCGCTTAATATAACTCCTTTATTAGCTATATCTCTAGTTATAATAGGATATAAATAATAGCTTAATTTTAATTTTAAGAAAAAGAGAGCTTTATAATATCCGGGTAGTAATAGCTATTTTATATTAATAAGAATAAATAGAGAAATAAAAGGGGAAGGGGGAAAGGGGGGAGTATAATTATATTTTTTATATTAGTAATAATAAACATACCCCTAGCTTTATAATATCTATATTTTTATTAACGGTTTCTATAATCTTCTCCTAATATTTAAATGCTTTATTAAATAGTTTTAAACTTATAATAAAATATAAGCCTATTATAAGATAAATTATCTTTTTTAAAATATTTTAAATAATTATATCTACCTTAAAATATTTAATAAAAACCTAATAAGTAAATATAATACTCGAAAGCCTTATATAATCTATACTTAAATATTATATATTAAGGTAAGTTTTATAGGATATAGTAATTAGCTCTTTATTATTACTAATATAAGCTTTTTATAAAAGGTAATTATAAAGGTTATTAAAAATTTAATCTTATAGTAGGAGAGCTATAAATGCTTATATTTTAACTTTATATATTATATAATTAATATTACTATATTAATAAGCTTAAAGTAAATAAAATATATTATTAAAATAATAACCTTTTTACCTTTCTTTCTTTATATATAAATATATTTTAAATATTTTTACTTATAATATTAATTATCTACTATATAAATTAAGGCTATTACTAGATATATAAATACTTATAATAATATAGCTAGCGTTATAGATAGTTAAGTATAGTATAAAAAGCTTATAAAAAAGCTTAAAATTACTTAAGCATTTATTTTTAAATATTATTTACCTTTAATACCTATCCCGCCTACCTAATTAAATAGTATTATTAATATATATATCCTTATATCTAGCTTATTTAAAGATAAACTATTAAGCTTAATAAATAGGGATAAGGTACTAAGATAAGATAATAAGGAAATTATATTAAAGGTATAAAAGTAAAGATTTAATAAATTAGTTATTATTAGCAGCTTAAATACCTTTAATAGTAAAAGAAAAGCTACTAGCTTAAATAATAATAATATAAGCCGGGTAATAACTAATACTTAAGCTATTAGTATTAATAATATTAATAATATTAATAAAGTAAAAAGGTATTTTATTAATAATAATAGTAATATTATTAATATTAATAGTAATATTATTTATTATAATTAAGCCTATATAGGTAGCAGCCTTATTAGCTTAAATTATAGCTTTAAGAATATAAAGTTATTAGTTTTAAAGCACCTATATTACGCTAATTTAAAGAAAATATTTTATTTTAATTAGGCTAATAATAGCCCTATTAGCAATAATAACTATAGCGGCAATAACTTTACTATATTATATGCTATAAGCTTTAATAATAGTAAAGTAGTATTAATAAATATTAATAAAAATAAAGGAAAGAAGCCGGAGCTTAATATAAATAGGCTTAATAATAGCCTAGATAGCTTAGCCTTTTTAGCTAGTATAATTTATATAAAAGGCTTAAATATTAATTAAAATATAAATATATTACTTATTATTAATCGGCTGGATTATAAAATAATATTAATAAATATTAATAAGGGTAAGGGAGAAAAGCCGGAATTTAATATAGATAGGCTTAATAATAGCCTAGGTAGCTTAACCTTTTTAGCTAATATAATTTATATAAAAAACCTAGATATGAGAAATAATTATATAGCTATAGCTAAAAGCCTAGTTATTACTATAAGGATAGTGCTTAATATAAGTAGTAGATATAAGCTAAAACTATTATAACCGATATTATTAAAGGGTAAAAAGAGAATAGGTCCTATTAATTCCTTTATTTTACTACCGGTATTATTATTTAAGGCTAAAGCTAAAAGAATAATAAATTAAAAGAAATATAGTAAAAACTATCTTTTAGCTTTAATAAGCCCTAATAAAAATTATTTTATTATATAGGTAAATTAAATACCCGCTAATAAAAGTAGCTATAATAATATAAATTTAAGCGGGATAATATTAATTAAAAATAGCTATTTTAGTAATATTAATATTTAATCTTTTATTAGTAATAGTAAAGGAAAGCTACCTTACCTATTATCCTTATTTAACTATAATAATACTGCTAATATATAGGCTATTTAAGCTAATAATTATATATTTAATAATAATAACGCTTTTAATAGTTTTATATAAGTATAATATTTCTTATTTAGCCGGTTTAGCCCTATTAGTATTAAATATAACGAATATAATATAGATAATTATAACTTATTTAAGCTTAATAAGTATAAGATAAAGATACCTACTTTATTTAGCTATAGTTATCTTAATATTAAATTATATTATATATTATAAGGCTTTATTCCTGCCTTTATTAAAAGACTTTTATTTTTCTTTAACCCTATTAAGTATAATATCTTATATAAATTTAGCTAAAATATAATATATAATTTATAAGCAGATATATTTAAATTATTATATAGTTAAAATATAATTAATAAGTATAGTAAAGGAGATTAATATACCTTTAGCTAAAAAGTTTTATATATTAAAGTATTTAATTTTATTATATATTTTTTTTAAGATTATATTAATATAATTTAAAACCGGTTATAATAGTTAAAGAAAGCTAATAATAAGTATATTCTGCTAATAATTAATTATAATACCGACTTTAAAGATAATTTTTATAGTTAATATATATAGCTAAGAAAGTATATTATTAAAGACTTAAATATCGGCCTTATAATAAAATTAGTTTTTAATATTATAATAATATTTTAGTATTAAGCTAAAATTAAAAAGATAATTAATAATATTAAGGCTAATAAGTTTATTATTTTTTATAATAAAGCTAGAGAAGAGAAGCTTATAGGAAATATATTAAATTCGAAAAAAGTTTTTTATAAAAAGCGCTTAATAAAATATATTTATAGTTATAATATATAGGATTTAAATTATAGCTAGCTATATATAATCTTTTCTAAGCTTATTATATTTAATAAATAACGGAAATAAGATTTTCTTAAAGTATATAAAATTAACTTTAATTTTATTATTATATTTTAAAAAGTATAAAGATTAAGGGCTATACTTTTTATTTCTATATAAAAAGTAAGCTTATAATAATAAATATATTTATTACTTAATATTATTATAATTATTTATAATTATATTAACGTTTTTTTAGCTAAACTAATAAAATATTTTTAAGATATATATTTAAGCTAAATAGGGCATTTACTATTATTAATAAAGCAGATAAATATAATATAATAAAAAAGCTAATATATAAGCTTAAAAGAAATATTATTTATAAGATTTAAAATATAATAAAGTTTTAAAAATAGGATATATATATTAATATATTTATAATAACCTTATATAAGCCCTTTTCTATTTTTAAAATATTTAGCCTTAAGGATTAAAAAGGTATATTTTTATTTTATATTATATATAATCTTTAGCAGTTTTACTTTAATTATATATTATATAAGTAGCAGCTTTATATATTGCCCTTATTAGGGCTAGTAATACTTTATATTATTTAATTTAATCTTTATTTATAACTTTTATTATATTTAATAGTCCGCTATAAACTGCTTATAAGGGTATACTTAAAAAAGAGTAATTTAAGTATCTATATTAATATTAATGGAAAAGGGCTATAAAAAGGAAAAGATATTAATAGATTAATAAAATAATATAATAAATATAGAATAAATATAATAAAGTTATTATTAAGATTTATATAATTATTTACTATTATTAGTAATTATATATAATTTAATAACTTTTAATTTAAGTATATATTAAAGATTATATATTATTATTAAAAATTATTTATATTATTAATAAAATTATTAAAACTTATATATATATATATATAGATAATAAAAAGAATTTAATTTATAGTTAGCTATTATATTTATAACACTTATATAAAATAATTCTTATATAAAAACCTATCTCTTTTTTAATAATAAAGTATAAGGATTTTATTTTAAAAACTTTACTTTTACTAGCTATATTACATTAAGCTTAAGGTTAAAAAAAGAATTTAATTTAATATTATCTTTTAACCCCTTAAAGGGGGATAAAGAAAGCTATCTATTTTTCTTTTAATTTAATATTTTTATAATTTAATTAAATAGCAAATAGTTAAAGGAAATAATAAATAATTAAAGGAAATATATAAGTTTTAGCTAATCCTTCTGCTAATATTATATAAGGATAACATTTATAATATTATAATAAGCTAATTTAAAAAAGATTAAATAAATAACTTCGGAAATAGTTATAATAATATAATCGATATTACCCTTTATAATAATATAAATAGAGGCGATAATTATAATATCTCTTTTAATCCTATTAATATAACCTATACTTAAATAAATAGTTATATTAAATCGGGGTAATATAGCTAAATTAAAAAGTTTTTAAGTAATCTTAAATTTCGAATTAAATAGCTTTTTAATTATTTTATTCTTTATAAACTTTATAGCTTAAAAAAAACTTATTTTTTAAATATCTTTAATATTTAAATAATTTTTAAGAAACTTATAAAAACGTTTTTATAAATAAGCTCTTTATTTAAAGATATTATCTAGTAAATTTTCTTTATAAATAATTTATTAAACTTAAAAAATAGCTATTACCTATATAAATATAGCCTTATAAGTTAACCTATATATAAATTCTTTAGTTTTTTACTTTATTATATTAAATATCTTTTAAAATAATATTATAAAAGTAATAAGTTAATACCCGTTATTAAATCCTTTAATATTAGTTTATATATTAAGTATAATATTCTTTACTTATTATATATATAAAGTACCCGTTTAACTTATTTTATATATAACTTTATTAAATATAAAAAGAGTATTATATTTATAATAAATCTTCTTTATAGCCTTAAGATAGCTTAAGGTATAAAAAGTATAGTTAAAAGCAGCGCTTATAACTAGTTTAATAATAAAAATAGCTATTATATCGGATCCTAGCTATTAAAATTTATTCTTAAATTTCTTTACTTTTTAACTAATAAAATTAAAATTAGATTTACTATCTTATTATTAATAATAAGTATAATATAAAGAAATATAATAAATATATTTTAGTATAAAGTATAAAATATAAAGTTTTTATTAAATATAAAATTTTAAAATATTTAAAGCTTTAAATATATTCCTATAATAAAATCTTTTATAAACGATAAAGTTAATATAAGGTATTTACTTATCTTATTTATAGAAATATTAATAAGATAGCTTAAGAAAGGCTTTTATAGCCTTAAAACTTAAACTTATTAAGTAAACTCTACCTATTTTTCTATTAATACCCTTAATAAATTTCTAATATAATTTCTTTACTATATTACTACACTAAAATATAATAATAAAGTAGGCGATTTTTATATTTATTTAGTTATTAACCGCCTTAATAACTTTTTCGTTTTTATAGTTAAGATAAGCGATAGCTATATTAATAGCTATATTAAATACTTTTCGCTTATCGGTAATTTTAAAATAATTACCCTTTTTAGCCTTAATCTTAAAGTAAGGCTTATTAAGATTATAAAGAAAAAAGTAATTTTAAGTAAATTAAATAATCTTAAATAAAGAAGCTATAATACTTAATAATATTAGTTTTAATATTAATACTAATATTAGTATTATTAAGAAATTTTATTTTATTAAGCTTAGCTATAAAAGTTATTTATAGTAAATATTAATTAATTTTAATTAATTTAGGCTATATTATAATTAACGATAATTAATTATAAATATATTAAAAATAATTTATTTTATTAAAGCGCTTTTACCGATAAATAAAGAATAAAGGGTATTATTATATTTTTTAAATAAATTAATATATATAATATTATATAAATATTAAATATTATTAATTTAATTAATTAAGTTAATTAATATTAATTATACTTAAATTTAATTAATTATTAAATTTATAAGAAATATTAATTAATATACTTTTTATTAAAAGAAAAAAGTTTAAAAAATATAATATAAACACTATAAAGAATATAATTAATAATAATATTAATAAGTTAATATTTTTTCTATCTTATATTATTAATATAAAATAGAAATAATATAATATATAATTTATATTAAAATATATTAATATAATATTAATATAATATTAATATTATATTAATATTTAATATATATTTAAAGAATTAAGGCTTTATTTCTCTTTTTCTTTAAAATACTTAATATAATTAATTATTTCTTTTTTTTAACTTAATTATAAGCTTTTTAACTATCTATAAAGCTATAAAAATATTTAAAAAAAGTTAAAAATATAAATAAAATAATATTTAAATTAATAGCTTTTTCGTTTTTAAATATTAAAATAAATTAATATAGTATATATATTAATATAGTATTAATATAATATTAATAAAATATTAAGTATTAATATAATATATTTCTTATTATAATATAGCCTTTTAAAATAATTTTAACTTAATAATATTTTAATAGCCTTTTTTTAATATTTACTTTAAATTTTAAATTTAAATTAAATATTAATTAATAGTTATATTATATAGTTTATTTTTTTAAAAAAAAACTTTCCCCCTAATAGATTTAAATAAAACTTCTTTTATTAATAAAAAGGGTTAAGTTATAAACTTAATAGCTAAATATATTTAAAAATTTAAATCTTTTATTTCCTATTATAAAAAAGGCTTATTTAATTATAACCTTAAAATTATTAATAATATTAATAATAAAAATATTATTATAAGTTATTCTTTTTTATATTTAGCTTTATTTTTACTTTTATAGCTTAATAATAAAGCTTAATATTATTAATACTTATATTTTAAAGGCTAATTATAATTATATTATTTATACTTGCTATATATCTTTTAAAGTTTAAAAAAATCTTTCTTTTTCTTTTCTATTAAAATAATTATTTAAATATTATTATAATTATTTTATTTTATTTTTTTTAAAAATAAAGAAATTAATATAATATAATCCACTTTCTTTATAAAAATCGAAATTTAAATAAATAATAAATTATTATTTCGAATTTTTATTTATATTTTTATATCTAATTATAATTTATATAAAAATAACTTTAAATTAAACTAATTATTATTCTTATAAATAATACGCTTAATAAAAAGTAAATTATAAGATTATTCTTTTTATTTAATAACTTTATATTTTTAATTATTAGAAATAAATATTTATTTATAGTTATATAATTTTAATATTATTTATAACTTTTTTTATATAGCTTTAATATTAATAGTATTAGTTACCTATATTTTTTTAATTTAAAGATATTATATTAAAAAGTATTAACTATATTAATTTAAATAAGTATTAATACCTTTTACCGGGTCTTATATAATTTAGCTATAATTAAAGCTATTATAAATAAAGATATAAGGTAAACTTTAAATATTTATAAATTAAATATAAATTTATATAGTTATTATATAGAAAATATAAAGAACCTTTAATATTATTTATTAGGTTTATATTTACCTTTATTATTATATTATAAATATATAATTATTAGTTTTTAATAAAGATAAAATATATTTTTAATTAAATAAAATAAAGGTTTTATATATATAATAGATAACTTATTTAAATTTAATATTATAAAAAGATAATATTAACTTTTATTTAATTATATAGAAATTACCTATATTTAAGTTAAATATATTAAAATTACTATTATATTAAAGTTATATTATAATTATTATAATAATATTTTATAGTTAATTATTTTTTATTAATATAAATAATAAATATATATATTTAAGTTTTAAATAAATTATTTAATAATATTATTATAATTTATTTATTTATATAGCTTTAGCTAATTATTATTTTAATTTATCTTTAAGGTTATTATATATATATAATTAAAATTAATATAATATAGTTAACTAATAAATAGCGAATATTATTAAATAGCGGACCTTATATCTTTTTATAAGGTAAATTATATAAAAGGTACTTACCCTAATTATTAAGGAAAGCTAATAAATCTTTATTATTTATTAATACTTCCTTAAAACCTTTATACCTTAATAAAAAATTAAAATATAAAGCTATAATTTAAAACTTAATTTTATTATATATTAAATTATATATATTTAAATTTATATCTATTTTAGATTATTAATAAGTAAAGTATATAAACTAATAAATTTCGAGATTTATATATAAATATATATAGCTTACTTAAAGTTAATAACTTTAACCCCTATATATATTTTTATCTTTAGCTTAAAATTAAAAAAAAAACCTATAAAACTTTTAATAAGTTTTATTTCTATTAGTAAAAATTTTTAAAAGATTTTTTATTTTATTAGAAATAAATAGAAATTAAGCTTAAAGCTAACGGAAATTATAAAAATCCGTTATTTATTAATATCCGCTACTTATTAATATCCGCCACTTATTAATATTTATTACTTACTAATATCCGCTACTTATTAATATCCGCTACTTACTAGTTAACTATATTATTATTAATATTTATAATATTTAAAATATATTATTTACTTTATTTAATAAAATTTTATAATTTATTTTATTTTATTAATAAAAATATATTATATAAATATATTAATATTTTATTAAATCTTATAGCATTAGCCTATTTAAATATAATGTAAAAGCGTTAAGCTAAACGCTAATATAGAGCTATATTATAGCCCTTATCGATAGGCTTATCTTATTTACCTATTGCCCGCTATAAATAAGCACGTTATAAGCTATAACGTTATTAGTAAAAGCTTCTTTTTTATAGCTAACGCTTAAATTAAAATTAATAAATTTTACTATTAATTTATACCTTTAAGCTATTATAATATAAATATTATCTTATATAATAAATATTTTAATAATATTAAGGGGTTTAAAAATTAATATTAATTCTTTTATTATAATTTAAGTTTTAATAATAAATAATAAATTTAAATATCTATTATATATTTTACGTATTATACTTAAAATATTTATTTGCTTAAAATTTATTAAAGCTTTAAAATTTATAATAAATCTTTATTTAATTTTTAATTTAAAATATAAATTATTAATATCTTAAAGAGTTAGTAATTAATAGTATACGCTATAACCCGTTAAAGTATTAATAGCTTAAATAAGCACCTTTACCCTTATTTTATAAAAGAAAATATTATTTCCCCTTTATTTTTTTTAAGTACCCTTAAGATATAACCTTTTATTTTAATTTATAGCTTATTATAGCTATATTTTACTTTTTATTTAATTAAGGGATAAAATCTTTTAAACCTAAAAGTAAGATATTATTTTCGGTTTTAATATATTAATAAATATTTTAATTATTAAATAGAAAAGATATATCTATTCTAGCTTAATTTAAAACTTTTAAATTAATTAAAACTTTTAATTTTAAAATAGTATTTATATTATATATTAATAATTTAAACCTATATACCTTTATATAATCTATATTAAATAGTTAAAGATATTTTTAAGTTATAAGAATAAATATACTTTATTATATTATAGGAGACTTAAATATTATTTAAATTTTAATAATCTTTATATATAATAGATTTAAAATATTTAAAAGCTAGATATTTAATATTTTAATTAGAATAATAAATAAAAAACGTTATTTAAATATTTTAAAAAGTTTATTAAATACTTTTAATTTTTATAATAATAGTTAATTAACTTAATTTATAAAATTTAATAATAACTTTAGAATAATATATATTAAAGGTAAATCTTAATTATATATTATTAAAAGAGTTTATAGTAAATATATTACTTTAAAATTTAAATTAGATTAACTTATATATAATAAACCCTTATTTTTATTAATTTTACCCTTTTTTATATAGAAAATTTAAGGCTATTTTTAAATTATCTTATAAAAATATATAATAGTAATAATTTAAATATAAAAGTATTATCTTTAATTAAATTAGCTATAAATAAATTAAAAATATTAATTATTATTTTAATAAATATCCTTTAATATAAAATAAATATAATAATTTTAAAAAATAAAGAATTATTTATAAAATAAATTTAATAAAAAAAATATTTCTTTAAAAGAAAAACTTAAAAGTTAAATTATTAATTATTTAGTTAATAGCTTTTATATTTCTAAACTATATTAAAAGGTAATAGCTAATAAAGTAATTTTATAAAATTTAATATTAAAATAGCTAATAAATTAAATAAGCTTATATATATTATTTATTTATTAATACTCTTTTTAAACTTTATTATATATTAAAAACTCTTATAATAATAAAATATTTAATAAAAAACTAATAAATAAATAATTATTTTAATAAGCTTTTTAAATATTATATATAAAAGTTTAATACGTTATATAACCTATTAGTTAAACTATAGTTTAAATAATATAGTAATATATTTAATAATAATCTTTTTTATTATTAGGTAATTATACGAAAAATATTTATATATTTATTTAAATAAAGTAATTTTAAACTTATATCGAAATATATATTATATAAAGGTTTCTCTTTATTAAACTCTTTATTAAAGATTAACTCTTATAGTATTAATTAATTAAATAAAAGTATATTTATAAAGATATTATAAAAAGGGAATTAATTAACTATCTTATTATTTAATTAGTTTAATTAAAGGTAATTAATAGTTTTTATTTTTAATAAAAATAAAATAAGAATATATAAATAATTATAAAGTATTCTTTATATAAAATTAATTAATATAAAGAAAATTAAAATATTTAAATATAGTATAATTAATATAAATATAGTAATAAATTTAATTAATATAGTTAATATAAGATATTTATATAATTATAGTTATAATTATATAACTATATAGATATATAGTTATATAGATAAAGAAAGAGACTTTAAAATATTAGATTTATTTTTCTTTATCTTAAATATATATTAAAAGATTATATTATTAATAGTAAATTAAAAGTATTTTTTTTATTAAATATTTTTAATTTTTTTTAATATATTAATATTAATATCCTTATAATTAATTTAAATATAAATATAGTATTTATAATTTTATATAAATATAATAATTTTAATTAAAAATAATTATTTTTATAATATTTTAAAGCTAATTACTTTATAATATATTATAATATATTTATTATATAAATAAAAATTTTAATATTATATAAAGTAAAATATTTTATATAAGTTTAGTATTAAGATTAAATTATATATTATTAATTTAGTTAATTTTTTATATTAAACTTAAGAAAAAAGTTAATAATTTAAATTTTATTAAATAAATATTTAATAAAATATTAAAAATAAAGTTTTATTTAATAATTTATATAATAATATATATAGTTACTATATAATTATATACTATATAGTATATTTACTATATATTATACCGCTATAAAGTTATTTTATAGCTTAATTTAACTTAATATTAAAGTAGTTTAATATTTTTTTAGCTTATTTAATTTATTAATAAATATATTTTTAATTACTAATAATATTAATTATAGCTTAACGCCCTTATAATAAGTTTTATTTCTTTAGTCCCTTATAAGGTATAGCTTTATTTATTTTATTAGCTTTCTTATTTAAGCCCTTTAATATTATTATAATATTATCTTAATAATTTAAAATAAATAATATATATTTTTCTTTTTTTTAATATAGCGGTTTAAAAGCTTTATAATATCGGAAAAGAATTTTAATTTAATTGCTAGAAAATTAAATAATTATAGGATATATCCTAAGTATAATATTTCCCTTTACTCTTTATTAATATAGGCTGCCTTTCTTATTAGTTTAAAATTAGCCTTTCCGATTTCTTAAGTAGCTTAAAGCCTTTTTATTATAGCTTAATATTCTAATAACCGAAAGAAATTAAGCTATTAATTATTCCTTAAATAAAGAAGAAATAAAATACTTATTTTAATACTTATAAAACCTTAAAAATTTTCTTTATATTTATCTATTATTTTAACTATAATAGAAAACTTAGCCTTATTATTTTCGGCTAATTTAACTATATTTATAAGGTTTATAATATAATAAATAGCACCTTTATTTCTTTTTATAGGGTTAGCCTTTATATAATAAATAATATTATAATTTTAAATTTATATTTATAAGTTTATTATTAAAATTATACTTATTTAATAATAATATATTTAATTAATTCTTTTATATATATAAAGAATTTTATAACTTTATTTATATATTTATATTTATAAGATAGATTTATAATTATAACTTTATAATCTTTATTAAATTTATAAGTTATATTTATTATAAATAAATAGTTTATTATAATATTTTATATTAATTAATATTTTATAAAATAAATATTATTATTATTTTTTATAATAATAATATAAATATAAAAAGTTAATTTATTAGCTATTTATTAAATATAGTAAAAACTATATTTTTAAAAGAAAAAATTATTATAAATCCTCCGATTAAGATATTATCTTTAAGTATTATAAGTTTATAAAACCTTTAAACCTATATTAATATTTATTAATATATTATTAAAGCTTATAGCCTAAAGGTTAAGATATATAAAATTTAATTAAATAATAGGTTTTTTACTTTAATAAAGATAATTTTAAGATTAAAGATAATTAAAATTTAGAGCTAGTTTATCTTTACTTAAAACTATATAATATCGTTTATAATCTTATAAATATAGCAATTATAATATAAAGCTTTAAGTATATTAGCCTTTCTCTTTATATCGGATTAGTTAACTATTTATAAGTAGCGGTTATAAATATATTTACGGCTATTATAAGTATAGTTAAATTATAGCGGAAGTAATATATATAAAAAGTATATAGTTTTAAATAGCCTTAAATTTTATAATATATTAAAATTAAAGATATTACTTTAAATAGGATTTAAGCCTTATAGGGTTTTAAGCGCTATAATAACTAGGTTAATAAAGTTATCTTTATAGTTTAAATAGCTATAAGCTAACTGCTAAAATGCCCCGATAGAGATTATAATATTTAAGAAATACTTATTTAGAATTAAAGCTATCGCTATTATAGGTTTATTAGGAAATTTAAGCTTATTATTCTTATTAATAAGTAAGATATTTATATTTCTTTTAAAATAAACTTTATTAAGGCTAAAATGTTAAAGCTATAAATTATTTACTTTATTTTTAAATAATTTAGCTAAAGTATTTTAAAAGTAGTTAAAACCCCTATTAAATCGAATAACTATATTAATATTTTAAAGGTAATACTTATTATTAAGGTATTAGCCTAATATAATATCGGTATTATTAAAGTTTATAACCTATTATATTATTAGCTATATAGGTTTTTAGGAGATAAGTAGGATTATAGGCCGGGGTAGAAAAATATTATATACCTAATTTAATAACTTTAGATATTTAAGCTTAATAGTTAGCTTAAGAAAAAAGGCTATATTAGGGGATATTTGCCCCTTATTTTAATTAAAAGGGATTAATATATTTTAAGATAATATATTAGCGGTTATTAATTAAGTTTTATATATATATATAATAATTAAAAGTATTAGTTATATAAATATTAAAGGGTAAGCTTTAGGATATTTAATAGCGTTATTACTTATATATATATTTAAATAAATAAATAATATACTTATTATTACTTATAATTAAAAAGAAAAGAATAAATAATATTTAATTATTATATAATAGCTTTTTATTATTTTTTAAAGGTTTTTTATAATAAAATAATAATATTATTATAATTAAACTACTTTTTTATTATTAATTATAATTAATAATAAAGAGAAGATAAAGAATTTAAGGTTACTTATATAATAGCTTTATATAAGTCTTTAAATATTTTAAGGTATAATATAATAATATAATTATAATTAAGTAACTTTTTATTTATTTATAGCTTAAGGTTTATTATTTATTTTCTTTTTTCTATTTATTTATTATTCTTTTTAACTATTATTTATTTAGCTTTTTACCTACTTTTTAATATAAAGCTATTTTATAAATTTAATAATTATATTATATATTAAATAAAAGTAATTACTAATACTTATATATTAATAAACCTTATATTTCTATAAACCCTATTAAGCGAAAAGGCTATTTAGTTATATTATCTACTATATTAATAAGTATAGAATTATATAATAATTATAGTTTAAAATCTATAATAGCTAAATTTATAAAAGCAGTGCCTTATAAGGCTAGGTTAAGCAATATATAGATGCGGCCTTATATATAAAGCTATAAAGGGTAGCTATATTAGCCGCCCGCTTTTAAAACCTTATATTTAAATAATATATAGGTTTATATAATAAAGAGAACCTTAATATATATATCTATTTATATAGATTTATTTAGTTAACCCTTTAAGGTATAATACCGCTTTATATATTTATTTAACTAGGTATAATATTTTAAATCTTTTATTTTAGCTTATTATTATAATAGCAGCTATAGCCGACCTATAAAAGGAATAGCATTATAGGGTAAACTTTAATCTATATTTTTTTTAAAATTATATAGCTGCTTTAAATAAAGCTAATTTAGCGGGTATCTTATTCCCTTATAAAGTTTAAAAGATAAAGGCATTTAAAAAACCCTTATTTAAAATAATATTAATAAAATAAGTTAATATAAACATTTATATTAAACTTTAGAAATTATAACCGGCTATTATCTTAACTTTAAATACTTTATTATTTAATCCTAACCCTTTTAAATAACTATAATAATTTATCCGAACTAAATTTTAAATACTTACTTAATACTAGCTAAATTAATAATAACTCTTTTATCCTAATTAAAAAAATAGCCCTTATCTATAGCATTACTTAATAATTTCTATAGGCGCTTATAGTAGCTTATTAAAGCTATATATATAAATTTCTTTAATCGATTATCGGATATTATATATATTAAACTAGGGATAGAATAGCTCTTTTAATATTTCCTTTTAGGGGTTTTTATATAAAGATTTTTAAATTAAAGGAGATATTTTTTATTTCTATATATCCGGTAAATATTAAATAAAAAGCTTAATAGTTATAATAAAAGTTAAGTAAATATATTATTATTTAACTATTTATAAGCTTTTTTCCTACGTTTATAAATTTAATTATAACTATTTACTCTTTTTATCTTTTCTTTTTCTTTTTAAATTATCGATATTACTTAATATTAATTGTTTTAAGATTATAATACTTAAATCTAAAGTAGCTATCCTTAAATAGCTACCCTTAAATAAGTAATACTTTAATATTTAAGTATTCTTATATAAATTAATATATTTTAAAGGTAATAGTTATCTTTATAAAGTATTATTATATACTTGCTAAATATTTTAATATTTAAAATAACTATATTAATTAATTATTAATAAGATAAATCCGCTTATTATTATTAAAGATATTTAACTTATTTAAATTTATTATAACCTTAAAAAAGAGCAGTATTTAATTAAATAAGAAGTAAATTAAGCTCCTTATTATTATAGCTTAAAATATTATTAAAAAAGTAGAGTATAATATATATATATAAGTTCTTTTTACTTTTATAAAACTTAATTTTAACTTAAGATATATTTTAATATTAAGTATTAATTATTTCTTATATATTTATATAATAAGAGAAAATTATAATTAACTTTAGCTATAAAAATATAGCTAATATTAAAACTACTTAGTTTTACCTTTTAAGTAATATAAGTAATAATATTAATAAAAGCCCTATTAATAAGGGTAATACCCTTATCGCCGGCGGCCTTAAAATACTCTTTAAGGTTATTAAGTATATCAGAAAGGTTAATAATTCTTTCCTCTTAAGTACGAGGTTAAAAGACCTATAATTATATATTTTTTAAACTAAATTTTATTTAATTATATTACGTTTTTATAATTAGGCTTTATTTATCTAAATAAAAGGTAAACCTTTTTAAAGAAGTATATTAAACTTATAACCTTTTATTTTTTCCTTAGCTTATTATTAATTCTTAACTTATAAGTAATAAATTCCTCTATTTCTTTAAAATAGATCTCCGAATTATATATCTCTAAGGTAATAATAAATATATCTATTTACTTAAATAGGGAAAGTTACTTATCTTTACGCTTCTTTACCCTAGCAAGAAAACTTTTTACCTAGATAAAGATTTACTCGTTATATTTAGAGTCTATTTCTATAGCTATAAAGCTATTAGATCTATATATCCAGATAATGAAATATAGTGGCCTTACCTATAATTTGTTTTAACCGCAGCTATAAACTCGCTTAGTGGGCGTGTATAAGTAGTGGTTTAAGCTTAACTAGCAGTTATCTCGGTTTTGCGCGGCAGGCTAAATAATTGCTTTTAAGTAGTCTTACGGAAAAGGTTATAGTGGTTGCTTAGTTTTGCTAGATAGGTGTGTGTTTAAACAGAGCCAGAACCTTTAGGGCAATAGCGGCTTTTTAATATCGCCTATTTCGAGCAATTTATATTCGAAGGCCTAAGTTATACGGCGATAGCATTTTTGCATATTAGTAGTATTTAACAGCGTTAGACTAGCTCGCGGCCCGCGATAGCTTTAACCTCGACGGGCTAATAGCTTATTAATAGCACCGACGCAAACAAACTAGGTGCGGCCTAACGCTACAGCTATTAGCGTAGAATGGCGGCTTCTAATTATAGACGGGCTTATAAAAGTAGATTAATAAATTATTATAAAAAGTCCTATATAGCAAAACCTACTATATTAATTTAAAAGATATATTATGCCTTATCCTTCTCGGATATTTATTATTATTCCAGCTTAATAGGGGAACTTAAATAAATAAAATAGTTAAAAGGTTAATAATTCTTTTATTAAGAAATCTTATAATAAGAAAAGTATAGTAGCTATAGTAGTAATAATAAAGGCTAATACCGATAAAGATAATAATAAAAATAGTAAATAAGTTAAGGCTATAAATAAAAAGTAATACTAAGTTAAATATAAAGTTAATAATAAAGCTAACGCTATAATAAGTAGCGCACTTTAAATTAGTTAAGTAATATAACTTTTTAAATACTTATAAGGTAATAAAAAGGTATATAAACTATAAATAAGATTAATTTAAGCTATTATTTATTAAAATAAGCGGCCGAAAGCTATTTAAAACTTAGTTAATATAGCTATATAAGCGGTATAAATTTATTTATAATAGCAGTAAAATTTTAAATAAATTTAAAATTTCTATAAAAGGGCTTTAGCGTATTTAATTACTTTAATATTAGGGTTAAATTAAAATAATAGTTATTAAAAATATTAATTATACTAGGTTAATATAGCCTATAATATAAATTAATATTAATTATAAAAGCTTTATAATATTTTAAAGTTACTTTAAGTTTATAATTTTTATATATAAATATTAGCCCTAGTATCTATAATATTTTACTTTTATAAATTTTAGCTTTATAGTTATATTAAGCTAATCGGCAGCTTAATATTAAGTATATATATATATAGGTTAATAGGATCTTTAAAGTAAATAAATTTTAATTAATTATAAATAGTTTTATTTAATTTTAATTTTAATATTTAAAACGTTTATAATTAATATTATAAAGCTTTTTATCTAGCTAATAGCTACTAAAATAGCGATAACTAGTATTTAAATATAGGAATAATTAAAGCTTTTTATACTTTTTAATAATAAATATTTCTTTATTCCTTTTCTTTTAAAATTAAAGGTTAACCGTAATACTATAAGCTATTCCCTTAAGTATCCTTTTAAAAACTTTTAATTAAATTCCCCTTTATCCTTAATTAAACTATAATAAGTAATTATTATCGGGATTATTAAGTTATTATAATAGTTAAATACTTAAAGTAATATATTTTAAAACTTATCTTTACTATTATTACTATTAATAAATAGTTAGATTAAAAGTTAAAGATAGAGATATTTAATTTATTTTATCTTTAATTAAATTTTAATTATTATTTTTTTTATTATTTTAAACCGAAAAGGTAGAAATAAGGGCAGATTTAATTAGGGTTTTCTATTTCTTTTTTAATAAGGTTTCCTTATTATTATCCTCGGTAGCAGCTCTTTTTCGCTTTTTAAAGGGAGTTACTACCTTTTTTACTAAGAAGCCCTTTTTATACTTAAGCTTTTATAAATATTAGCTATAAATAAAATTAGTATATATAAAAGGTTAAATATAACTTAAATTTTAGAAATATAATAATATCTTTAGCTTTTTATTTAGGAAAATAAATACTATGCTTATTTAAAAAGCCTATTAAAGTAATAATTATAGTTTATATAAGGCGGCCTTTTTAGTAAAACGCTTTTTAAAGTTATTTTTAAAAATATTTATTACTTTAACTAAAGTAACGCCTTTAAGCTTACTAGCTATAATAAGGTAAATAATAAAAAGGTTTTATTTAAAGGCGTTATCCTATTTAAAGGTAAAACCCTTAATAAAACTACTTATAATAGTAGTAATAAGGCCTTTATTAATAGTTAAATATAAGGTATTATTAAGGGATATATTAGAAATATAAAAGGATAGTATATTTAATATTAAAATATATAGTTAAAGGTTTAAAAGTAAATAATAAACTTTTTAAAATAAGGTTATATTTTCTTTTTCTTTTTTTTTATAAGGATAGGGAGAAAAATAAGTAAAGGGGGGGGGAAGGTATATATAAAGCAGTTAATATAGTATAGCTATAGCCCTTAGCTTATAACTCGGATAAAATTTTACTTTTCTAATTTAAACTAAAGATATTAATATTATTAGAGATTATAAGTAATAGGTTTAAATAGGCTTTTTTACCTTAAATAATATAGTTAGCTATCTTTAAAGGGTAATATAGTTTTAAGCTTAAGGAAGAAAAATATAGGGAAGTTAATATTATAAAGGGGTTATAAAAAGAAAATATAAAGATAAGGGCTAAATAGCTAATAATTAATAAGAAAAAAATAAAAAATTTAAATAATACTTAAAAATTCGGCTAGGGTTATAAATTATATTAGGTAGATTATAATATATTAATATATACTTTTAGTAAAGTATTAGCTTTTTATAGCCTTTACCTTATTAGTAATTTATAATATATCCTGCTTTAATAGGTTAAAATATTAAACCGTTATAATAAAAAGGTTTTTAATTAAATCGGGCTTCTTTTAATCCTATAAAAATTAATAGCTTTTAAGATTTATTTTTTAGTTATTTAATATTTTAAAAAGTATAATTTTAACTTTTAGCTTTTAAATATAATAATATATTAAAGTTATTTAAATAAAGCTATAAGGATAAGATAATATAAGTAAAAAAGTAAGTATTAAAAAAAAAAATAGTAATTACTTAATATTATTAATAAAGCGATATTAAAAGATAATTAATATATTTAATCTTATCCTAAAAAATTTTATTATAGCTATAACTAATATATAATAACTTAATTATATTTATATACTATATATTTATTTTTAAAGGGTTAATTATTATATTAAAAGTTATAAATTATATAAATAATAATAATAGTAATTTTAACTTTAATAATAATAATATAAAAAGTAATAGCTATAATAATTATATATAATATATTATTAATAATAATAGCTTTAATATAGGAATTATAATAGCCTTAAGATTATCTATATTTATTAACCTTACTATATTATTAGAATTATAATATTTAATTTTATCTTTATCCTTTTTATATTATAATAATAATATTATTTTATATTTTAGTTAAAAACGTATTATTTAGCCTAGTTAGCTATAATATCTTACTTTAATAAAGAGTAACTTAGATTTAAGTTATTTTAATTAGCTTAGGTTGCTTAATATAATCGAGATTTTAAAATTTATATTATTTAATAAAACTTAAGAGCTAAATATAGGCCCGGAAACTTATTTTAAGCATTTTCTTAACTAGCTTTTATATAAGGTTCGGCCTATAAAGAAATATATCTTTAAAGATAAAGCTTTATTTATATAATTATTATATATTTAATTAAGCCCCTTTAAAGCTAACCTAGTTTTCTTTTAAATTAGAACGCCTTTTTTTATTTAAGGTATTATTTTATTATATAGAAAGTTTTATTCTTTCTATTTTAATATTTTATTTTCTATTATTAAAAGTCGGTATATTTAAACTTAGCGGCGTAAAGATTATTAGTTACTATTTACTAATATTCTTTCTTTTATTAATAAATAAAAGCGGATATTTATTCCGGCCTATTTAATACCGCTTTTAGCTTAATGTAATTTATATATAAAATAGTATAAAATAAAAGTAGTTTTTTTTAAAGTTTTTTAATTTATTTATAATAATATATTTAAATTCTTTTTTTAAATATAAAATAATAGATTTTTTAGCTAACTTTAGCTATAAATATTTATAATATATATATTATAATTTATTTAATAAAATATTTAATTTAATAAATTAAATAGGTATTACTATTAATTTTAAATAAATAAATAACTTAAATATACTATATATTAATATTAAATTAATAAAAAGTTAAAGCTTTATAATATTTTTATTATTAGTAGTTAATAATAAAAGGTTATTTACTATAAATAATAATATAATAATAATAGGCTTATAAAAGCTTTTTTATTTAAAAATAAATCGGGAGAAAAGGCTATACCGTTATATTAATATCTTTCTCCCGGTTTAAAGGTATAAGAATATACCGAGCTATATATATAGAAAATAGCTTAAGATTTATTATAATTATATTATAAATAAAGGCTTTCTTTTTATAAACTTTATTTAAAAGCCTAATTATATATTATTTATATAGTTTATTTAAACTAATAACCTTTTTATATATAAATTTATTAATTTAAGTTATATTAATAGGCTTATAAAGCTAGCTAAACTACGGATTTTAATATAATAAAATACCCTGTTTAATATAAAGTTTTTAATTATTAAGCCTTTAAATATACTGCTATAAGGTATACTATTTTTTAATAAGCTAAAGTTTTAGTAAAAGTATATTTTTAATATTAATAATAAAGATTAAATAATAATATATTTACTATATTTTAAATAAAATATTTTTTAATATAATATTAATATAGTTTTTAATTAATATTATTACTTTTAATATTCTTTAATTAAAGATATTATAATAAAGGTAGTTTAGGGAGTATATAGGATAAATATATTAATATAAGAAAGCTTATTTTTAAATATTTTATATAGTTAGCTTTTCTTTATTATACTTTTTTTATTTTAATTAAATTAAATTATTTTTAACTATTAATTTATAAGCTTATAGTAAAATAGCTTTACTTTACTATTATATAGTTATACTTTAAGGAGAGATTTAATATATTTAAATATTAAATATTAGGTAATTAGATAACCTTATATTACCGGGATATAATAAGTTAATAATTACTTATTATATAAAAATGCCTATATAATACTATATCTTTATAATTTAATATTTAATTTTTAGTTTTTACTTAATATATTTATTTAATATAAATCCCGAATATCGGGACGCTTTAAGTTTATAGTAGAGAAGTTTATTACGTTTCTTTAAATTATATTAAATAACTTTAAACTAAGATTAATTACCGGCAATATAAATTTACTTAATAAGGATATAGCTTAAAAGAATATATATAATATAAGTTTAATTTTATAATATTTATATTAAGCTTATTTACTAATTAATAAAAGTAATATTAGCGCTATAAACTATTTAAATAGGTAATCTAATAATATTTAAATAATTATAATTAATACTTAAAATAAGATAGCGCCGAATTATTTAAATTAGTTAATTAACTTATTAGGGATATTTAAATAAAATAATATAAATACTATTAGTATTTATAATATAAACTTATTAAAAGTTATTATAGGGGTAACCTTAAGATAGATAGTTAATATATTATATTTAATTATACGTTTATATATAATAGCTTATTATAACTTATTTAAAGGTTATTTAGCCGGGTATTTTAATAAATTAAATATATCTTAAATAAGGCTAGATTTATTAATACCTTTTATATATATCCTTAAGTATATATAGCTCTCTTATAATAATAGCTTATACCGGGATAAGAATAGTAATAAAGTTATAAGGATAAAAAAACTTATAGTATTATATTAGATAAAATATTATAAGCTAGGTATTTAGCTATATACGGTTAAATTTAGCCGTTTAATAATAAAGCTATTAAGCTTAAAAATACCGTTATATTATATTATATCGCTTAACGGTAATAGTAATATTAATAATATAAAGAATAATATTACTAATAGTAAGAATTAAAATAATAACGATTTTAAGGTAGCTATTAATTAAATAGGAATATTAGCTTTTAAAGTTTATAAATAAAGAAAAAAAGTTAACGGGTTTTATAATAGCGGTTTATTATAAACTACGTTTTTAAATAGCGTATTTTATATTTCTTAAAATAATTATATTTATTTTATATATTAGAATAAGTTTTATACTTTATTTATATATTTTTATTATAGAATTTTTAAAACTATATATTATAATATTTCTTTATATATATATTACTCTGCTTTTAATTTTAATTAAAGTTTTATTCGAATATTATTTTTATTTTAATATTTTAAAGATAAAGATAATAAGTTTTTTTTAAGTTAATAGCTATTATATAGATATAAAATTAGCTTTAATATAGTTAAGTGGCTAGCATTATATAATAGATTTATATTATATGTTTAATAGTTTATTAAGGGTAATATTTGCTATATATTTAACTAATTTATATTAATATAAACCGTATCGATATAGTTAAAAGGTTTTAAAAGTAAAACTATAAAGATATTAATTATATATATCTATTTATAAAGTAATTTAAGGTAAAGAACAAGAAAATATTAAAAAAAAGATTTAACCGGTATTATAAAAAAAGGTATAGTTTATTAAGCTTATTTTAGTTATTAAAGAGTTTTATACCTATACTATAATAATAAACTTTAATACCGGTAATATAAGTATAATATTTAGCTTTAATTAATTCGAGAGATAAATATAAACGCTAATAATATAATATTTAACCGTTAAATAAGTAGGTTAAAGATTTATTATTAATACTTATTAATATAAACGCTAGTAGCTTTATTTATAATTATTATAAATAGCCTTAAATATTTTATTTATATTAATAATAAATGCTAAAGTTAAAAGATTATTTTTATTAGCCGGGTTTATAGTTTTAGCTTTATAAAATAGTTTTAATATAAATACTATTAATATATATTAGTCCCTTTAATTTTAGTATAAATAAGGGGTAATAAAGCTTAAATAGAATAATTTTATTTTATATTAATAGTTTAATTTAATTACTTTAAGGGGAGAGAGAAAAGTAAAAGGGCTAATTAAAGAAAGTTTATTAATATTACCTAATTACTTAGTTATAAAGGATAAAGAAAGATAAATAAAAAGGTTAAATTTAAAAGAAGTAATATTATTAATTAAGGAAATAGAGATAGAAGATCTATATAATATATAGCTAGATAGGCTTAAGTATTAAATTATTATTTACTTTAAACTATAATAATAGTTTAAGTTTCTTATAATATTATAATACTTATACCTAGTAAAGCGTATATTAAAATTATATATATACTTTATTAAGCGTAAAGAAATAGCTAATTTTCGGTAATTTACTTAAGTTATATAATATATTAAGCTAACCTTATACCTTTTTAATATACCCTTTTAATATATAAAAGATTCTGCTTATATAAATAATACTATATAAATAGGTATTATAATTATAATTAGGGCTATAAAGGTATCTCTTTAATTAGTATTATTAATATTTTCCTTAATAATAAAAGATAAGAATACTATTATATATAATATAATAATAAAGCTTTTATTAAGCGGATATAAGAGTATAATTCTGGATATATAATAAATATATTTTTATAATAAGTAAATAAAAAAGATAATATAGGTAAAGACTATATTAAGAAGAATAATAAGGGTAATAAAGGTATCCTTTTAATTAATATTATTAAAATTATTAAATAAGAAAATATATAGGTAGTTAACTTAAATATATTTATTATATAATACTTACCTTTAATATACCTTTACCTTTAATATTAATAACTATATATAAAATACTTAACTTAATAATAAGGATATATTAATTAATTTTAATATTTTATTTAATTAAAATAAATAGTTTTAAAGCTTAAAAGTAGCTTAATCTCTATATATAGCTAGAATTAGCTGCTATATCTAAATCTAATAATAGCCTTTACCGAAAAATTATCCTTAATAACTTATTATATAATAAAAGCTAAAAATATATAGTATAATAACTTTATTCTTTTAATTTATATAACTAATTTATTTTTATTAGCTTTTAAAAGGTATTAAGTAAGCTAAATCTACTTTAATTATAACGCTATATTATTTATTCGGCTTAAGAATTATTATAAGTATTTTATACTTTATAGCCTTTTATTTCCTTAGTAAAATATTATTAAATCTAATATATATAATAGCTTTAATTATATCTTATTTAGGATAAGTTAATATAATAGCTAACGGTAAATATATATAAAATAATAATAAAAAAATTAATAGGTATAAGAAAAAAAGTATTTTATTTTTAAATCTTATTTATTAATCTTACTTATAATATTATAAATTAATTATAACTTATTAAAATTAATTTATTTATTAAAATATTATAGATTATTATATTTAAATTATAAATAGCTTTAATTTTAATTAAATAATATATATATAAAGTTAAGCAATTTATATATAGTTATTAATATTAAAGGTATAGGTGTATTAAAGGTAAGGGTAATATAATATTAATAACGCCGCTACTACCGCTATTACTGCTTTTTATAAAGCCTTTACCTTTTATAAAGCGCTAAAAGCTATTATAGCCCTTATAAGATATTATATAAGAAGCAATTAATTATAATATTTATTAGCTAATACCTTTTTAAAAATAATTAAAAGAAGGATTAAAAGGGGTATTGCCCTTAAGCTTAAAAAGAAGTATATTTTAAACCTAAAAATAGTTATAATTACACCTTTTAAAGAACTTAAAGTTAATTTATTTTAAAAGAAAAATTAAAAGAAAGATTAAAAAGGGTATTATTTTTAAGCTTAAAGAGAAATATATTTTAAATTTAGAAATAGTTATAATTACACCTTTTAGAAAATTTAAAATTAATTTATTTTAAAAAAAGAATTAAAAGAAAAATTAAAAGGGGTATTATTTTTAAGCTTAAAAAAAAGTATATTTTAAATCTAGAAATAATTATAATTATACCTTTTAAAAAACTTAAGATTTATATATAAATATACTTTATACTTAAAGAGATATATATCTAATTTATATATATACCTTTTTAAATATATTAATATTTATATATAGGTTTTTAATATAGCTATTAAACTATATATCCCTTTAAAAGCTATATTATTACTATTAAATTATTATAAATAATATTATATCTTTATCGAAAATTAAAAAAGCGATATAAATAATAAAGATAATAAACTTATTTATAACGATTAATAGGTTTTTATAAAGATAAGTAAAGAGAGAATATTTATACGCTTAATTTCTATCTTTTATTATTAAGCGCCTCCCCGCTTTTATTTATAAAAGGATTTTACCTATAAAAGAATTATTTTAAATATCTTCTATTTTATATTTACCGTTTTTAAGCGAAAAAATAAATTTACTAAAAGATAAAAAAGTTTAGATATTATATTATTAATATTAATTAAATATAAGCCTTTCTTTTTACTAATTAATCTTTTTTTATACTTAAATAAGCGTTATTATATATTCCTTTTTACTAATTATATTATATATATTTATATTTATTAAACTATTAACTTTTCTTTTTTATTAAATAAAATATATTTATTATTATAATTATTTTATTTTAATACCTTTAGGGCAATATAGCTATAAAACTTATTAAGTATAGCATTAAAGGGTAATTACCTTATTAAGCGGCAGGATATTTATATTTACTAATTATAAAACCTATTTAAATTAATTATATTATATTAAATTATATTAAAGCCTTTTAATTATATTATATCTCTATTAGCGGCTATAAAGTTTATATTTTATTATATTAAAAGGTTTAATAAATATAATATAATAAGTTATAGCCCTATTTAAAACTATTTTTATTATAACGGAAATATTTAATATAAGGTATTTTAATAAATTCTTTATATTAGCTTTTTTTATAGCGATTCTTTTAAATATAAAAATATTATTAATAAAAACCGTTAAAAACTACGGTATTTTATTAATATTATACTATTTTATTAATAATAAAGAGTATACTTAATATATAAAACTTATATAAGCGTAAAGCCCTTTAAAAGATATATTAATTTATTATTTACCTTATATTTAATATAGGGGAATAGCTTTTAAAGCTATAGTTTTTATCTTTTATTTATTTTCTTTATTAATACCGGCTTTAAAAGTAGATATAAGAGTTTTATATTATAGAGATCGGTAATTATTAATATTAGTGTTAGTATTAAAGGTATTTATTTTTAAAGTAGCCTTTTATTTATTATAAATATAGTAATAGGAAGATATATTAGTATTAAGTAAATAATAAAATTATTATTAATATATAAGTTTAAGTTTAAGGTTATTAAAAGGTTTTTATTATTGCTATAAATAATTATCTTATATATCGCCTCTTATAAAAGGGATAATAACTGCTAATTTTATTAATCTATTTATTATAAATATAATTTACTTATATAATACTAATACTAATTATATTTAATATTAATAAATAGCTATATTAAGCTAAGTATAAGTAGCTACCGAGTAATTAGCTATAAAAATTAATAATCTCGGTAAAACTATAATTATTTATATTTACTTTAATATTCTTTATTAATTAATATAAACTTTTAACTTTATATATCTTATTATAAATAATATTATAACTATTTATATAATTATTATTATATATTATAAATATTTTCGAAATATAAGTGTAAATATTAAGTATTAATATAGGTTATATATTAATAGTATATAATATAATAATTTAATAAATAAAAAAAGGTTTAAGAAACTTTAAGCTAATAATATTTCTTAAGTTTAGTTTAGCTAATTATAAATATATATAGCCCGGGATATAGTTTATAAAGATAATTAAAAGGCGGCTTTATTCCGAAGTAAAATATATATATACCTTATTTAAAAAAGAAAGATATTTATAAAAATATATATATATAGCTAATAATATTAAAAGTTATATAGGTTTTATTTATTAAATAGTTTATATAGTGCTATATTATAATTAATTAATATTTATTAATAATAAGGAGGGCTTATATAATAAGCGCTTTAAAATCTTTTAAGGGGTATAATAGTAATTTAAGCTAAAACTTATTTATATACCTTAAAAGGGGTATATTGCTTATTTAAACCTTTATATTAAAATAAAAGTAATGCTATATTATATTATAATATATAGATTAAAAAAAAAAGATATAAGTAGTTTAATTATTTATTACTCTTTTAATTATTTAAAGTAACTTTAAAAGAAAGTAATATAAAATATTATTTATTATTTATTACTTATAAAGTAAAGTTTCTTATATTATTAAATTATATATATTTCGGGATATTTAACTATTTATATATATAATCTTATATAGCTAATAAAGGTATAAAATTAAGTATTTAAATAGATTTATCTATATATATTAAATATATCTATTATTTTTATAAGTAAAATATTATTAAATATTTTATATAAAAGAAGTAAAATATTAAGGATAAAGCCTTACCTTATATATTTTATTAAATTATTAAACTATTTAAGGGTAAAATATAACCGTTATAAATTAATAGCTTTAAATAGTTATAAAATAAATATAAGCGGCTAAAAAATAAAAAAGTTTTAATTTATTTATAATATTAATTAAACTAGTGTTTATAGCCTCTATATTTATATATATATATAAATACTAATTTAATAAAGAGAAGAATATATTTTAAAATAAAGGTTAATAAGCGGTTTATAATAAACTATATTTATCGAATAAGAGTTTTCTAAAAACGCTGCTTATATAGCTTATAAAACTATTTTAAAGAATTTATTAAGAAATATAATATATAATTTAAAATATATAAATTATCTATTATATATCCGAGCAAATAAGTTAATTATATTTAATAAGCCTTTTCTTAATTATATTATAATTAATATAATTAATAGCTTTAAATTTTTAAAAAAATATTATATAGAAGCATTAGTAATTAGCGCTATATTTATAATACCGGCTTATATTAATTATTTTAAACTACTAAGTAAAGAGTAATAATATTATTTTATTATTAAATATTTTATAATAATATTATATAAATTAATATTAAATCTTCTCTATATTTTAAATGCTTTAATATTATTACTAATAAGCTTATAGCTATAAGTTTAATATTACTATAATATAGGGATATTATTATATAATATATTTTATAGTTTTTTAAATATTATTTTTTTAGTAATTAATGGAAAATTTAGTTTTTAAAGAAAGAGTAAATATTATATGTTTTATATAAAATTAGTAGTATAAATTTAAGCTTTAATTTAATTATAACTAAGAAGCTTAATATATTATATATTTAAGCTATAGCTATATTAATTAAGGCTTAATAATAAAGGCTACCGTATTTATAAAGGTTATAGGGTATTATTTAAGTTAAAAAAGCCTTTAATTAAGTTAAGTGGTAATTAGTTTTAATTAATAATAAATTACTCCTAATTTTAAATAATATTTAAATATTAAATCTTAATAAAGAAAGCGTTTTTATAATATAATACTTATAAGCAAAAATTAGTTTAATTTAAAATATATTTTATATATTTATATATTACTATTATTATTATATTATTTCTCTTATATCGAGTTTTATAAATTTAATAAAGCTTATAAAATATTTAATATCTTTAATAAGCTAAAGTTAGCTATTTAACGATATTAGTTAATAAAAGTTTTAAAATTTTTATAATTATATAATAATAATTAATTTAAATATAAAGTATATTATTATAAAGTATATTTAACTATTGTTATATATTATTATAATTAAATATAAATATTAAGTTATTAAGTTATTAATATTACTTTATTTTTATTAAGATACTTTTAAATTATCTTATTATTTTTAAAGTTAAGATTAAAGTAAATAACTCCTTTATATTTCGGTATAAGCTAGTTATTATTATTTAAAGAAAGAACTTTAAGTATAAAAGGTTTACTATTAAATATAAATATATTAATAGAAAGCCTTAATTATAAAAGATATTTTAATAAATATTTTATAGTAATATATATATTAATAAGGTATTTAAAGATATTTTAATAAGCGATTAAAAAAAGGTTAAAGTTTTATAATATTAACCTTATAAGTATATTATAAAAGTTGCTAAGCTTAGCGTATTTAAAGTAAAAGATATTAAGGTTAATATTTAAGTTATTAGCGATTTATTATTATAAACTATTAATCCGGTTAAACTTAAAGTTTAATAGCTAGTTATAAAAGAGAAAATATTAGTTTATATATAATGCTTAAAGAAATATTTATAATAACGTATTTAGTTATTTATTATAAATATTATAACGTATTATAAACTAATATTAATAAATTTAATTTTATCCCGGATTATATAAACTTTTAAATTCTTTATTATATTTAATATAAAAAGTTTTAAGATAAAGTATTATAAAGTTATAATCCTTATAAGTTTTTACTTATAAAGCTAAATAACTTTAATTTTATTAATATTAAGAATTTTAATAAAGGTAAAATTATTCTGCGTTATCTTTAATATAATACGTTTAAACTATAATATATTTACCGCCCTAGCTTATAATTTAATATTAATATATATATTATAGCTTTTTTAATATTTATATTAATATATATTAGCTATCTTTTAAAAGAGATCTTATTTTATATTTATAAATATACTTTAAAAAAACTATTATAAAACTTATTTATTTATTATTTTATTTTATTTATTCGGCTATCCGGCATTTTTTTATTATAAAATATTATTATAGCGTAATTTATAATTATTATTATTATTTCTATATAGCGAAAACTTATATTAAGTAAACTTTTATTATTTTATAAGGTAGCCCTTTATTAAGTTATCTATTATACTTTATTAAGCTGCTATAGTAATATAATATAAGTAATATAATTATAACGGGAAGGTAAGGTTTTAAGTTAAATTAGTAATATTATTATAAAATAAGTATATTATTTTTATTATCTTTAAGCGGTTATATATTACTAGTATTTTATTAAATAGTTTACTTAAAGCTTTTAATAGCGGTTATAATAAATATAGTTAATATAGGAAAAGAAGAATAATAGCGATCTTTATTATCCGGAAACGTTTATATTATAAAAGTTAAATACTATATAAAAGTAACGTTTTTATCATTAAATATTAAGTAATATTTAATGTATAATATTATCTTACCTTAATTAAATTTATCTCTTTTTTTTAAAAAATAAAAGATTATTTAATAAAAAAGGTAAGCTATATAGAGCTAAAAAATATAATTACTTACCTTTAATATTATAATAAACTATAATATTATTTATTAAAACCGTTTTATAATTAAAAAGGCGTTAATAAAGATAAAGGATATTATTTATAGAAAGTATTAAGTATAATTTATTAATATTAATAATATTTAATCTTAATATAAGTAATATAAATTAAAAGCTTTAAGTATAAAAAGCTTATTTATAATATTAAAAGGTTAAGTTTTTAAAAATATAAATAAAAAAGTGTTATATTAATTTCTATTAAAAATAATAGTTTATTATAAACCGTATATTTAAAAGGGGTGCTTACCCCTAATGCTATAATAAATTATAATATTATTTATTAAAATTGCTTTATAATTAAAAGGGCGCTAATAAAGATAAAAGGTATTATTTATAGAAAGTATTAAATATAATTTATTAATATTAATAGTGCTTAATTTTAATATAAATAATATAAATTAAAAGTTTTAAGTATAGAGAGCTTATTTATAATATTAAAAGGTTAAGTTTCTAAAAATATAAATAAAAAAGTGTTATATTAGTTTTTATTAAAAATAATAGTTTATTATAAACCGTATACCTAAAAAAGGTGCTTTAAGCATTTATATTAATATTAATAAAAAGGGCTTAATTATTAGAAAGAAAGGGGTTTATATAACATTAATAAATAAAATAAATATAATTAAATTATTAAAAAGCTTTATTAAATTATTTATAATTATCGATAATTATATATAATTTAATAGTTTTAATACTTTATAAATATAATATAGTTTATTAAGATAAAGATTACTTTATATATTGCTATAATAATTATTACTTAAAAATAAGCTAGCTAAGCACATTTAAAACGTATTTTATAAAACCGCTTAAAACCGGCTATAATTAGCCGATATAATAAAGCTATTTATTTATTTATTAAAATATCGGGTAATTATTTATAAAAAGTATAAGTATATATATATTGCTAACTAAATAAAGATATATTTATAGTAATAATATTAACTTAATAATATAAAGGCGAGAAGAGTAATATATAAGGCAATTAATGTAAATAAAGCTATTATTTAAAACTAGGTTAAATTATAAGATTTCCTATTTTTAACTACTATTATCTAGCCGGTCCTATTTATTATAGCATTATAAAAAGATAAATTATATTATTATTTATATAGTTATATTACTTATACTATATAAGAGATATTAAAATATTATAATATAAAATATATATAGCTAATAAATAGCTAAAAGATAATAGCTAATATAGCTAAAATAATAAATAATATATATTATTTATTATAAATAGCTAATATTTATTATTAACGGTTTTTCTTAATAAGATTATATAACGGTTAATTTAAAGTTAATAAAAATAAGCCTAATAAAAATAATATATTTACCCCCTGGTTTAGCTAGGTGCGATAAATTATAATATCGATTATAAAGTAAAATACCCGAGTTAAAGTGGTAAAGTAAATATATATATAAAAGTTTAAAGTAAAGCTTAACTTATAGCCGGAGAGGATAAGGTAAGTAATCCGATTAAGCGAGCTAGGCTATAGCTTATATAGTAATAGTATAATAAAACTATTTAATAAAAAAGTTAATATTATACGATTATTTAAGTAAGCCGGATAAGTAATTAAATTACGGCTATTTTACTTAACGTAAATATAGCTTATAAATAAAGTTAACTATATTAGGGTAGTATCGATAATATTAATAAATAAGGTAGGTATAGCACTATTAAGGCTAAGAATAAACTAGGCTATTAAATAATCTTTAATAATATTAAGTTAAAGTTTAAAAAACCGGATTAAAAGTAAATATAATTAATAAGTAATAAGTTTTAAATTAAGGTTTATAAATAAATATAAGGAGTAGATATAATTAAGATAGAAAAAAGTATTATATAATTATAATCCCGGCTATAATTAACTATATATATATATAGGAAAGGCTAAATTAATAATATATATTTATAAGGTAGAGAGGCCTAAAATTTTAAATTTTAAATATAGAAAGTAAATATTTATTAAACGTATTATATTTACGTTTTTAAACTAAATATTAAATTAAATTAAGATAATAAAGCTATTTATCTATTTATCCGAATATTATATTATTATTTATAAGGTATACTAATTTATATATATTATAAAAAAAGTAAAAAGCTATTTATATTAACGATATTTAGCTATTTTATTAAAGGAGTAAAAAGCTATATATTAAACTATATAGGAAATAAATAATATAATTTAGGATTAAAACGGTTTATAATATTTTCTATTTTTATTTACTATTATTAAGCCTATTCTATTTATTATACTATTAATAAATAATAAGTTCCGATATAATATATATTATTAGATTTAATAGTTTATTATAAACCGCTTAAAGAGGGCGCACTTAAAGGGGGTGCTTTAAGTATTTACGCTAATATTAATAAAAAGGCTTAACTATTAAAAAGAAAGGGGTTTATATAAAATATAGCAAATAGATAGAAAATAGATATAATTAAGTTATTATTAAAACTTATTTAATATTTTATAATTATCGGTAATTATATATAATTTAATAATTAAGAGTTTTATTACTTTAAGCTAATTAAGAAAATAGCCGAAAATATAAATATAAAAACCTTTAATACTTTTCTAGTAAAACTAAGTAATTAGAATAATTAAAATTATAAATTTTATATTTAATTCTAAATATATAGGCTTAAAGTATATATTAAATATAAAGAAAAACTTCTTTTAAAATTATAAAAACCCGATATCTAACTTTAAAAATATATAAAGATAATTATATTAGCTCGAGGCTTAACCTTTTAAATAATTAAAGGTTTTAATAATAAAGCCGATAAATCCGAAATTATTTAAGAGAAAAAAAACGGCTAATAGTTATTATTTAACTTTATTAATACCGGCTTTAAGCTATATAACTTAGATATATAAAGTTATAAATAAAATAAGCTTAACTATATAAAGAAATAAAATACCGTTTAAAAACTATAAAAATAAGTAATATAAATAGTTATTCCGGTATATAAGTTTATATATTATAAAGCTAAAAAATTAATATAAAAATAATATAATAACCTTAAAAAAAGATACGGCTAAAGTACTTATAATAAAATAATTTAGCTTTATTAAAAATATAAAAAGGTATTTAAGCTACCTTATATTATTAAGGAAGTATAAATATAAATCGATAAATAGAAAGAAATTATATTTAAAGGGATTTAAAAAAAACTTTTAAAGATATTTTATATAATAATTTAGTTTCTGGATTTTATATAAATAATTTAAGAAATTATACTAATATAGGTAACTTTATATAAATAAATATAAAAAAGTATATTAGTAAATAAAAGCCTTTAATATTATAATATTAGGTAAAACTTTTATTAGGAGTTAGAAAGCTATAACCCTTAAAAGGGAAAAGTTATAAAAAAAGCTTTTATAATTACTTATAATAGCTTTAATAGCTATAATAATAAAAATAAAGATATCTATATTATTAAAGATTTAAAGCTGCTATATAAAGATATAACTAGTTTATATAATAAAAAACGTAAAAATTAAGCCGATCCGGGATAATCTTTTTTAAATTAAAAAGGCTATCTTATATATATTAAACCCTATACCCTTATAAAATACTATTATATATTCCTTAAAAAAGTATTTCCGAAATAAAAGTTAAATTAAAAGCTTAAAGAGAAAGTATAGGAAATATTTAAGAATAATACTAATTTATAAGTAAAGGTTTAAAGCTTAAAGGGCCTAAAATTAAAGTTTAAGTTAAGGATATTAAAACCGATAAAAGAAAAAGTTATTAAAGAAATAAAGAATTAACTTTTAAGATATTATATTATAATTATAAAGGCTAAGGAAGCTTTTATAATAAATATAAAAAAATACCCTTTAAAATACTTAATAATATTTAACCCTATAAGTATAATCTTTATTATTAATAATAATAAAAGACTATTTAATATATAACTAGCTATATATAATAATTATTTTTAATTAAAAAACCGATAGCTTTTAATTTAAATATATAATATAATATTAATATAAATAAAAGTAATAATACTTTATTTTAAAAATATTGCCCTTTATTTATATTTATTAATAATATTTATATCTTTAAGATAACTTTAATAAAAAGGTATTTTTTAAGATAATAAATAAAATTTAATAATATTAAAAAAAAGCGATAAGTTAACCCTATATTAATTTAAAGATATCTTTAGCTAATATATTATTAAATATTAACCTTATAAAATTAATAGCTTTTTTAATATATAGAAAAAGAAATATATTATATATATAAAAAGAAAATTATTTATAAGCGAAGTTATTTTTTAATATAGCTAACTTAATTATTTAGGTTTTATTATATTTAAATATTTAATAAATTTATTTTAAAGGGTATATATTTAAAGACCGATAACTATAAAGTATAAAGTATATACCTTAACTAAAATTATAAGGTAAATCTATTAAATATTAAAGGAAATTCTTAAATAAAAAAGCGAAAAAATAACGCTTAATTTTTATAATTATAAATAAGGAATTTATAATTATATATTCTAGCTGCTATTTATATATAAAGTTTTAAAATATATTTAGGATTATTATTTTAAAAGTTAAAATAATAATATACTTTTTAAGGTTATTAAATCTTTTTTAAGAATAATAAAGGTATAATATAAAATAAAAGTTAAAATTATTAAATATAATAAAGAAATATTTAATTATAGAAAAGTAATAAAGAAATTTATTAAATTAAAATATATTTAGATTAAACCTTTAATATTAAATATATAAGTATAAAATAAAGAAGCTAAACGCTTAAGAAATATAATTAAAAAGAAAATATAAGTAATATAAATAAGCTTAAAACTTTTAACTTCCCTTTAATTAAAAATCGGATATATAATAATCTATTTTAATAATAAAACGCCTTTATATAAATAAGAATAATAAACTTTATACTTTAAATTTTATATTATAATTATAAAATAGTTAAAAATTTTATAACTAAACTTAAAATTAAATTAAGCTTATTTTTAAATATTTAGCTATAAAGCCTATATAATAATAATAAATATATAGCTTAAAAAAAGAAGATATTAATATTTAAAGCTATATATATAAATCGAATACCTTATTAAATACCGATTATTAAATATCTATTAAATTTAAATTTTAATTACCGGGAAAATAATTAATATAAAAGATATTATCTTTAATAAATATTAAATATTTAATGGAAATTAGAAAAGGTTTAAAGATAAACTCTTAATTATAAATATTAATTATTTAATAAAATAAATAAAAAAATACGCTTTTTTAAATAAAGATAAAATATTTAAATTAAAGGGAAAAATTTTTTTAAAAAAGATAAATAATTAAGGGAATAAAACCCTATTTAATATAAAAAAGCTAAAACGTTTTATAAGGGATTAAGAAATAAGTAATACTAATAATATTCCGGAGGGAGATATAAAAGTAAAAAAAAAATGCTTTAAAGTAAATTAATAAAGCGGCGCTTATATAAAAGTAAAATTTATCTTACTATTTATACCTTTATAATTATTATTATCTGCTCTTCTAGCCTATATAATTCGGATAAAAATAAATAAAGAAATATTATTTATTAAAAAGGTTTAAAAGATTATTACTTAATAAGCAGCCTTTCTTATAGGAATAAAAGCTATATTAATAATAAAGTTAAAAGGAAAGATTTTTAATAAAGCTTAAATTAAGAAATATTTACGTTAAAGAGTAAAAATATATAAAAGTAATCTTTTAAATTTATTAAAATAGTATAAAGATTTTAAAAACTACTCTTTTAAAATATTATTTAAATAAATAAAAGCTAACTATTTATAAAGCTATAAAAATATAAAGTTTTAAATAAAAATTAATAAGAAAGATCTCTATATAATAGAAAAATAAATTTTAAATTATATATAAATATATATTTATAAGTTTAATAAATATAGCATTTTTTAAAAATATAAAGTAAAACTTATAGTTAAAAGAGATTAATAAGCTTATAAATAAATATAAAAAACTTATATTATAATACTTATAAAAAGATCTTTTTATATATTAATTATTATTATAAATAAGTTTAACTTAAAGCTAATTTAATATAATATTATTAATATATTTATTTATACTTTTATTAATTAAAATATTTTTATAAGAATGCTTTATAAGTATAAAAAGAAAAAAATAATTTTAATACTTAATAAAGCATTATATAAGTTATAAATCTCGCTACTTTTTTAATAAAAAAAGCTAAATAAAACGCTTTTTAAATATAAATATATTTAAATCCCGTATAAACCTTATTACTATATTAAAGATAGTATTCTTATATTTTTTTACATTAATAATATTATTATAGCTTATTAAAAAAATAAATAAAATAAGGTTAATAACTTTACTTAATAACTTTAAAAGAAGTATAAAATTAATAAAGGGGACTTAATATAATAATTTTTAAATATAAAGATTATATAAGATTACTTAAATAAAAAGATTTAACTAGCTTAAACCTTATATATTAAAAAGATTATTAAACTTATTAATAAAAAAAATATTTTTTATATAATTTTTATAATAACCGAAAAGCTATTATTATAAAAAAATACCGCTATATAAGCTAAAATATAAACTTATTAAAGAAAGATTAAATTACTTTTATTTATTATAATATCCACCTAATTAAATATAGCGTTTACTATATTATAACTTATTTAATTCTTAATTAACTTAAGCGAAAAGTATTAAAATACCGCCGATTAAATCTTTTTATATTTTAATAATATTAAATAAATCGCTCTATATTTTAAAAATTTTAAAGATTTAATAGTTATAAGCGATACTTTATTTATAAATAATTTATTAAATCGAAAAAGTTTTTAAGTGTTTATAATATAATTATTTAAAGGCTTTATTAATTAAAGGGTAAATAAGTAAAATATAATTATAATATTAATAATAAAAGTTAAGCTTTTAGCACTTATATAAGCTATAAAAGAAACGCTTTTTATAAATAGGCTTTTTAAAAAACTCTTAATAAAATTAAATAATAATATTATTTAAATCGAGTATAATAATACCTAAACTATTAAATTAGTTAATATAAAAGTTATTACTTTTAAAATAAAGTTACGATATATAAATATTTATAATTATTAGCTTCGATAAAAAGTTTAAAAGGATAATATTAAAGTAAAATATATATTAATAATATAAATAATAATAAATAGGTTAATAAAAGCCTTATTAGCTAAAAAATAAAATAAATTTCTTTATTAATTAAGGCTAAAAAATATAAAAGGATAAAGAAAAAATAAAACTTTAAAAGAAAACCTTATAAAAAATAAATATAAAGTAATAAAAGATTAAAATTATTTAGCTTTATAATATTTATAAGTTTAAAGGGGTATATTAAATTTAATAGTTTATTATAAACTATTTAAAAGAGGTATACTTAAAGGGGGTGCTTTAAGTATTTATATTAATATTAATAAAAAGGCTTAACTATTAAAAAGAAAAGGGTTTATATAAAATATAATAAATAAATAAAAAATAAATATAATTAAGTTATTATTAAAATTTATTTAATATTTTATAATTATTAATAATTATATATAATTTAATATATATAGTTATATAATATATATAATATAAAGAATTTAAAAGTATTATTAAATAGCTTATAAATAAGAAAATAATTAAAAAAGAGAGAGAAATATAATAAAAAGGTTTAAATAGCTATATAAAGTATTATAAACGGTAAATATCCGGTATTAATAAATTTTCTTAATTTAAATAAAACGCTATTAATTTAAGGTTAATAAAGATAAGCCGGGTAATAATAGTATAACTTACCTTAATAAGGCTAATAAAATTAAAGCGTTATTTACTATATATAAAGCCCGTTTTAAAATAAAAGTATAAGTATATATTTATAAGTTTAATAATAAAATTAAGTTAAACTTATAGTTAAAAAAAATAAGGTAAGTTATTTATTTAAAAAAGCTAAATATTTATTAATTATACGCTATAGTAAAGCTTATTATATTAAAGGAAATAGTATTAAAGGTAATATAAAAAAGTATAAAATATATATTAAACCGGGTTTAGAAAATAGTTATAATATAAGCTATTAAGTAAGCGATATTATTTAAAATTAAGTGTAAAAAGGTTTATATTAAGCTAAAAAAACTATTTAAAAGTTAAATAAAGAACGATATATAAATAAAATATAAAAATATATATTAAAAGTTATTATATATTTAGTATTATATATAAGAGATAAATAATAAAAAATGGCCGCTATATAAGTTAATTATATAGTAAAGCGATTTATATAATAATTTTAAAATAATAGCTAAAAAGGTAATTAATAGCTAGGAAAAAAATATTAAAAATTTTAATAAAAAGATAAAGCGGTTATATTTATATATAATAATAATATTTTTTAACTACTTATATAAAAGTAATAAATATAAAAATATCGTTATTAGCGTATTAATAATATTAAAAATTTAAAAGAGCGGCGGGTAAATATTAATAATAAATTATATATTAATATATTCGGTAATTATTAAAGTTATTTATATAATTATTATTTATAAGTTATATATTAAATAGAAGAATAAGGTAACGGTATTAATAAATAATAATAAAAATATAAGTAAAAATAAAGCTCGGGAAAAGTATAAAAATATATTTTCCTATATATAGAAAAAGGTTTAATAGTTTATAATATAAATATTAAATAAATTAAAGAATAAATTTACACCGATAAATTAAATTTTTAATACCTATATATATAATATATATATCCGGTCTATAAAGGCCGCTAGCGGGATAATTAATTAATAAGGTAAAAAGTTAATATTTTAATAATTATAGTTAATAATAATATAGCTAAATAATATATTTTATAATTTAATCCGGGAGATATAAAAGTTATTAGTTAAGTTAACTTAAGCTAATAATAATAAAGTAAAGATATTATTATAAATTTAATAAAATAAAATTAAAAATAACTATAATAAGAAATAAATAAAGTATTTATTCTTAACCGATAACTATAATATATAATTAAAGAAAAGTATAAATTAAATATAAAAAAAAATTTAATAGTTTAAAGAGTTATAAAATAAATAGTTTATAAATTTAATAAATAAAAAGTAGCCGTTTTATATTAAAGTAATATAGCAATATTAAAAAGATTTTCGGGTATTTTAAAAATAATTATAAATAGTTATATATATAATAACGGGCTAGCCGGTAAGGATAACCGAGATTAATAAAATCTAAATAAATAATATAGCTAATAATAAAATCTATAATATATTTATATATTAAGGTATAATTTATTTTATTATATTATATTATAAGAGTTATTAAAGTAGCTATAAAGCTAAAGTAATTTATAAATATATAATAAAAAAGATAAGTAAATTATTAATATAATATATATAATTAATATTATTATTTTAATAATAAATTTATAATATTATAACGAGGAGCGATAATTATAGCTTATTTTTATAGTTTAATAATATAATATATAAGGTAATAAGTAATAAAAGGTTAAATAATAATAAAATAAAAGGTAAAAACGGTTAAAATAAAAAAGATTTTAATAATAATTAATATAGCTAAAATAAAGATAAAGATAAAGTTTAAAATTAAAAGTTTTAAATATAAAAGTAAAAGCTATAATAAATATTAAACCGGTATAAATAAATTATTTAAAAATATAATAAAAGGTTAATTAACGTTTAAATTAATAATAATATATAACGCTATATCGCTATTATTATTATTAAGCGGTTTTTTAATAATAATATATAAGTTAATAATAAAAAAAAAAAAAAGAAAAATAAAAATAAAATTAATAATAATATATAAAATTTATAAGCTAACTATAATATATATATTATAAATATAATATATATTTATAAGTTATAATAGGGCCGGTTTAATATAATATAAAAGTGCGATTAATACCAGGCTATTAATTAAAAATAATATTATTTTTAAAGCTTAAGTTTAGCTAATATTATAAGTAACTTATTATTTAATATAAATATAAAGCGAAAAAAAGTGTTATTTAAAGATATATATAAATAAATATAGTTTTAACGGTTTATTAAATTATAATATATAAATATTTATAATAAGTTATATATAATAATAAATAAAAGAGCTATATTTAAAGGCTAATAAAGAGCGGTAATTTAAATTATTATTTATAATAAAAATTCGATTATATAAATAAAAAAAATTAATAATAATAAAAGTTTATTATTTATATTTTTAGCGTTTTATTTATTAAAAGAGATAATAATTATAATTATATTATTAGTTTTATTATAATAAAATTTATATAACCGGTATATAAAGTATAAAATTATAGCTTATATATAATAAAGCTAGAAAAGTAATTTAATAATATTAATAATATTTATAATACTTAAATTAATTATTATTAAAATATTTTAAAATTTTATTAATTAATTATAAATATAGTAAATATTAAATAAAGTAATAATAAATATATATTATATATTAATAAATAAGTAAATAAATTTTTAATTATAATTATAAATAATTAAACTTATATTATAAAAATAAAAGGTTTAAAAAATATTTTTAATTATAATATTAATATTATACGATAAAAATAAGTTTTTTTATATAATTAAAATTAATAAAAGGTTTATAAAAATATTTTAAGTAAAGATAATATAAGCTAATATTATATATCGGGTTAAGTTTATATATAGCGAGTTAAATAAAAAAGAAAAAAAGGTTAAAAATATATAAGTATAATAAATAATTATATAATAATTAAATTAATATATTAAAGAAAAAGCGATTATATATCTTAAATTAATTAATAAAGTTAAAACGTTAAGCGAAATATTAAAATATAAGATTTATTATTAAATTATTAATATAAAAAAGAGTAAAGCTAAATAATTATAATTATAAATATAATAAAGTAAGTTAATTATTATTATAAACGTATTAAATTTAAAAGTAAATATTTTAAATATATAGTTAATAATTTATATTAAAATATTAAAATAAATATAAAATTATATATAAAAAAATAGTTAAATAAAGTAAAATAAATAATAAAGTAAAGCGGTTATTATATATTAAAAATAGCTAATAATTTAAGCTAATAATAAAAGTAAGCGGGCAATTAAAAGTAAATATATAATAAACGAGATAAAGAAAAAAATAAAAAAGTTTATTAAAAAAAAATAATATTAAAAGGTTATTTTAAATTAAATTATAAATAAGTATTTTTAATAAATAAATTATAAAGGTAAGGAGAAGGTATATAATATTTATAATAAATAATAAAGTAAAGAAAAATAAAAAGAGAAAATAAAAATAATATTAATAAAAAAAAGAAAGAAATAAAAAAATAAAAAATAATAAATTATAAAGTAATAATTTAAATAAAATTAACGGTAAAAATAATATAATTAATAAAAAATATAATATATATAAATTTATAAAGTTAAAAAAATAA
>JALPVH010000285.1:0-73405 GCA_023242295.1 Diaporthe ilicicola
TATATATATATTTATATATTATATATTAGACGGCTTATATATATATATTTATATATTTATATATTATATATTATATATTTTTATATATTTATAACTTTGCTTATAACTAACGCTAATATAAACTACTTTATAATATATTTTTAAACCTATTTTATAATAAATAAATAATCTCTCTATATAATATTAATAATTTTAAGCTTTTTAAAAGCGCTTAATTTATATTTATATAACGGTTAATTAAGGAGTATTATTATAGAAAATAGAATAAGCAGATTAAAGATAAAAAGGTTACTAATTATCTTACTAATAATTAAATCTCTATTCTATATAAATTTATTATATTAAAAAAAGATTATAAAATAATTAATATTAAATAAGCTTAAATAGCAGCTAAATTTATTATAAAGGTTTATTAATTTAATATTTTAAAATTTAATAGCTAAATATATTTAAATATCTATATTATTACTTTATATAGCAATAAGGTTTATAAAATTAAGCTTTACCTTAATAAGCTATCTAATAAAGAAATTATTTAAAGTTTTATCGATATTTATATATAAACTAGCTTTATTAGCGGAAAATAAGATATAATTATCCTAATTATAATTTATAACTAAATAATAAGCTTCTTTACTAAAATTAACCGCTTTAATATTATATTTACTAAACCTAAATAGCTTTTTATTAATATCTTTTATATTAACTATTATAATAAGCTATAGGGTTTTTAAGCTAAAGTTATTAGCCGATATAAAATTATTTAAAATTTATATAATATATAATATAAAGACTTTAGGAATTAAGGATATATTTATTATATTTACTACCTTTCTTATAATAAAGCTTATAAAAAAACCTTACTATATACCTTTTATAATAAAGATTACTATACTTATAACTATAAGAATTTAAAATAGCTTTAAGCCTTAATTAAATTAAATAAGCTTAAGCTATTTACCCTTTTTATAAAAGATAATATTATTAAGGTTACCGATAAAATTATTAATTTATACTATAAACCCTTTTAAGAAATAAAATTTAATTTTTAATAAAATAAGATTTTTAACTAATAGCAAATTCCGGATATTTATCCGCTTAATCCGAAATTATATATAGCTATTATAAATATATTAAAGAGAAGTAAAGTATTAAACCTTTAATTAAAGATACCTTTAAAGTTTAAAGATAAAAATAAAGAGAAAGCTAAAGCTTTATTTAAAAAGGATAATAATATAGATTATAATACCGGAATATTAACTTAACCTTTTATAAAGCCTAAGCTTAAAAGAAAATTAAATATATAAATATTAATTAAAATAATTTATAATAATATATATAAATATTAAAACTTACCTAATATTAAAATAACCTTTATTAAAAAAGTTATAGCTAATTTACGCTTTATTTATAAAGCTATAATTAACTTTTAAATAAATAATAATAAACCCTTAACTAATAATAAATAACTTTAAACTAATAATAACTTAACGGCTAATAATAAATAACCTTAAACTAATAATAATTTAGCCGTTAATAATAAATAATTTTAAATTAATAATGCTAACCTTATAGCTAATAATAATAAATATTAAACTTATAATCTTAAACCTAAAGATATTATTAATTATAATAAATATCTTAATAAAGGATAGTAATAATATATAAGATTATATAACGGAAAGCAGGATTAAATTATATAAAATAGAAATAATAATAAATATAAATAAATGCTTATAAGGATATATATATTTTTTAGGAACCGGGTATATTAAGGGATAATCCTAACCCCTGCGCTTTAGCGGATATAAATAGCTGCTTATAAGCTTTTCTATAATTAATTAATTAGTTTACTAGAATATATAATATATACGCTTTAGAATACCTTTAATTAAATTGGCTGTTTTATCTAAAATAGGTTGCCTTTAATTAAGATTAAAGCCTGCGTATCTATTATAAAACCTAGATATAACGGCGCTATAGAGTAAATAGTGTTGCAATGCCTTAAAGACTAGAAGATTATCAGTCAGTGCCTAATGAGGACGCACCTCCGGTACCCGAGGCAGGCATGCTGGTGGAGAAATCTCTTTCCACGGAATTCCTGGAGGTGACGAGCTCTGACTTCGAGAGGTTTTCTTACACAATTACTAAGGCAGACCGAGAATAGGCCTTCCGATTTTTACTCGAGACCTCCCTTCGACCTTGAGTTTCTTGGGCTGGCTTTAATCATGCTCCGGGACTGAGAACATTAGTGTCTAAGCTCGAGCGTCCGATCTTTCGCACAAATTCACGTTTGCAGAACCCTGGACACACTCTCTAAGGTGGCTTATGCTATGCGAAGACAAGGCAGGGACCTCCAGAGACATCAATAATGAGAATGGTTGTCAACTCAACTACGATTTTCAGAGCTCTTAAACATCTGCGTGTAACCTGATTTAGCACACAATACCGGGAGAATCTCCATTTAAATAACCTTACAGCGGATAAACTCACATATAGAAACCTTATCTAGGGTGACTCTCTAAAGGCTAAGATGAAGTCCTATAATAACCTCTCAAGGGATTAGCATTTATAGGATCACTCCTTGTAGATCATTATCTTTAAAGTAGCTACCTATAGGAAGCCTCCTACAAGATAATTTCCTATATTATAATGTCATATTTTATGATCCCATATATTATAATCCTATATAGGATAATCCCCCTTGGGATAATCCCCCTCCCCCTCCCTATGGAATGACTCCTTTTGGGGCAATCTACTGTGGCGTATTCTACTGTGGCGTAACCTTCTATAGGATAACCTTCCCTGGAATAACCCCCCCTAGACTAGCCTCCCATGGGTTTGCCTCCCGTGGAGTAACCTCTAATATCTGGAAGATCTCGCATTAATCAGGGCACCACATGTTGGATCAATAGTCTCGCGAGAATGCAGATACTGCGCTCACATGTTGTGCAGGAGCCTTCCGGCGCGAAATGTCCTTTCCCTAGCCTCTTGATTACTACCGGTAGTTCCAATACGTTGGACGAGCAAGAAACACCGCCTACGTCCAGAGCCTTAGGGCTTCCGGGACAAGATACATAGTAGCTGCCGAGCTGTCTTGCTTTCTTGGCCCCAACTCGATCAAAGGGACTGTGGGTCAGGGTCGAAACCGTGGTTCCCAATCTGACCTGTGAACTAGCCGGTAGCTCTGGACCTGGCGTTGTTGCAAGCGGCCAGCATGGTCGGTGTAGCGCTCGCTCCACTGAACAATTGACCGATGCAAAGACTGGGGCAGTCTTCAAGTGTCTGGATTTGGAAGTCTCGGGATGGTATGCCAGGGCGGACGCGAACGTTGGTTCTGGGCTGAGCGGGCAAGTGATCCCGAAAGTTCGTAAGGAGCTCAAGCTTCATCTGAAATTCAATGGAGGGTATTTATTGTGAAGCGACTTGCCGACTCAGACGCGGCTTGTCATTCAAGTCATCTTGCAGAGTATAATACAAAGTTGGCCTAGGTTGTTCGGTATTGAGTTGATTGATGCCCGTCCTATGGAATCAACTTGATTCTATACATATGTAGGACGGGCATCCCGATCAAGCTACATGCACCCATTTGGGATTTCCAGAAGCTGTAGCTGGAACGACAGCTTGCTCGTAGATCAACCCTTAGGATGGTCATCTCAATCTCAGTGATAGGACTTGAAAATCCCTCATTTTGCTCCTAAATACAACACAGAATGGCTGGTTCTCGCCGAGGCGGGCTGCTCTGTTGACCGAAATGAGGCTGCTGAAAGGCCAAAAAAGCACCTGAGAGCTGAGATAAGACCGGATTTCACTAGCGTAGCTCTTTTGTCACATAATCATAGTTACCCTGTTTCGGAAGAAATGTGCAACGGGGATGTGGCGCAGTGGTAGCGCGCCCGCTTTGCACGACGACTTCTTCGTCATTCAATCATTGCGGAAGGCCTTGGGTTCGATCCCCAACTTCTCCAGCCTTTTTTGTTTTGTTATTTTGAGCCCAGAGAAGAAATTCTGGAGCGCTGGAATGAAGTTTAAAGGCGCAGCAAAAGATGGAAGTCTTTGTGGAGTGCTGAGGCGCTGCCAGTGATTCCCGCCTCACACTCTGCGTAAGTAATGCGTATTGTATAGGATACCAGGCGAGTGAGCAGAATAAGAATCAAAGCATTGTTAACTCAAAATTTTGGTTGTGGCGCTGGTTGCTTGCTTTGGAGGATTCCACGATGTGACGTGGTCCGGAGCTCCGAGCCGGCGCCCGGAACGTACCGCGAGTTATCCGTCCCGCTTGCACGTCACAACCACCAAGATCTCAACACGGATCCTACACTAGCGCATCCATGGTCACTCTGTTCATTCAATGGCTCGACGTCGATTTGTCTATATGGTGGCATGTATATTGGGGCACGACTTATTGCCCATAAGGTGCAGCTGTATGACGGGAGTCTCCCCGTGGCGGGCCGTTTTGTGGAACGCCACGCAATGACATTTGATTGGTCCCAAGAACGGCGCTAGGAATGCTAGCCATATCGGGCTGCCCAAGGTACCTCACCACGCAGCCACGCTGACTCGCTGCACGGGCCAGCCCCCACATCGGCCGCCAAGACACTTTGATTGATTCCGGTCGGCGGTCGCATCTCGAAGTTTGCCTTTCTGTAAGTTGCACTTCACCACCTCACAAGACAAGCGCGACCACCGGGGTACTGATGCTCAATCGCTTCTTGAAGCCACTCATAATGTCTGAGGTGGCTGTCAAAAAAGTGCCCATCCCTGCAAGGGGGGTTGACTACAGAGGCAAGCTCGTTCTGGCGCCTATGGTCCGGTCGGGCGAACTGCCATCGCGCCTGCTCGCACTCCACTACGGCGCTGACTTGGTATGGGGTCAGTCTCTCTGCGTCTCTCGCCCTTTCACCATCATGGCTAAAAAGATCTTGTCTGTGCAGGCCCCGAAACTGTCGATCGATCCATGCTAGGTACAACGCGACGATTCAACCCATCCACAAATACAATCGACTTCATCCGTATCCCGCACCAAGGACAAAAGCAACCGCCAGCCAATGTCAAAGAGTCAATTATCTACCGACTACACCCAGAACGCGAAGGGCGCAAACTCATATTCCAAATTGGCACCTCCGATCCAGACCGCGCCGTCGCGGCTGCGCGACTAATCGCACCGGACGTGGCGGGAATAGATGTGAACGCAGGATGCCCGAAGCCATTCAGCACGCACGACGGAATGGGCGCTGCCCTTTTGAAGACGCCTGACAAGTTGGTGGCAATCCTGGAGGCTTTGGTGAAGAACATCGTGCCGGAATTTCAGATCGGGATCAGTGTGAAGATCAGGATACTGGAGACACCCGCAGAAACGGAAGCCCTGGTCAGGAGACTTGTCGCCACAGGGATCACGGGACTGACAGTACATTGCCGGACAACGCCCATGCGACCGCGTGAGAGGGCCATCAGAGGACAACTGCAGATGGTCCGGGAGGTGTGCCACGAAGCCGGCGTCGCGTGCTTGATGAACGGGGACGTCGAAGGTCGGGATTCCGCCGTGGAGCTCATCAAGGAGTTTGGAGTTGACGGGGCCATGATCGCAACGGCGGCAGAGAAGAACTCGAGCTGCTTCAGGACTAAGGAGCAGGGTGGCGCGGCACCCTGGAACGAGGTGACGGAGACATATCTCCGGTTCGCGATGGAAATGGAGAACAAGTTTGCCAACACCAAGTACATGCTCAACCAGATCATACCAGGCAAGCAGCCAGCCTACAAACGCGTCCAGTCTTGCAAGAGCTATACTGCTGTCTGCGAGGCACTAGATTACAGTCATTTGAAGGACATCGCAACGGACGCGGACAGGGCCGTTGGCCTGATTGTCGACTCGAGCGCAAAACCCACGGTCTCATTGAACGGCCTCGCGAAACGGAAGAGTGAAGGCAACTCGGGTTCGCAAGACTCGGAGGAGCTTTCCACCAAGCGTCAGAAGACGGACCAGCCAGTACAGGCAACCGAGGTGCTTCAGCCTCCTGTGGCCCTCTCAGTCTGAGTGCACTGTGCTCATATCGATACCTTAACGAACAAATTCATTGAGTCGCATTTTAACGGGCTCGCGGCAATTCGGCGTTTTCAGTGGCATGGTCGGAAGAACAAGGCTTTAGACTAGGATATCCAAAAAGTAGATCAAGCAATGAAGGAGTTGCGGCGCGATCAAGGTAATTGCATGGCAATCTGACGTGGGCCTCTAGGTACCTTGATTTGTTCAAGTGCCTGTGCATTCGTTGGGAGGAAGGCTAGCCACTCAAGAACGTGGCTGCCGCCACTGATGCCGAGCTTTTTGGACGCAGTGCAGGGATTTGATGTCCAAAAGGATGGTCGTCCATCGACTTGATCAAGATTCAACCGAAGCCCATAATTATTGTCAGTCTTCTTAACTTACACGAGTGATCAGAGACCCTCTTGCGATGCACTGTGCCATACACTGTACATGCCGCTACAGGCACTGGGGAGCTGCCAGACTGAGTGACCAGGTTCTATCCCCTCATAACGGCCAGGGCGGCCCAAACCACCCATTGATTGCACCTGCACGGTGACGTGCGTTGTGAATCTCAACGGCCTGCACGCGCACTGGTACATGAACCGATCGCTATCTGACAAGCCATATTCTCCAATCATTTATTCCAACCCCTCAGTTCTTCTCTCAAAGGGAATACTCTTTACTACTTGTTGCAGCCGAGGCGTGTGACCGGATCGATCCTGTTGTCTCTCACATGCAGGCCTGAAGAGCCTCATTCATTGATCGCTGGCGGACGGACTAGATGACGGATCACGGCATCAGTACCTGAGGAGCTTTGCGCACTCAAAATGAGTGACCTGCAGAAGGCGTGGGCGAAGAAGAAGATGGAGATGAGCAATGCAGATGTCTTCAATGAGCTAGACGAGGAGGAGGAAGAGGAAGAGGAGAACGGTCGCATCGGGGAGCTCCCTGAGTACCTGGACGACGACTCCTCGTCCGCGTCGTCCGCGTCGTCTACAGGCACGGTGGTTCCCGCTCCGAGCAGGAAGCTCTTTGCCAGACCTTTAGGGTAAGTGGCACTCGTTTAAGGTTCATGCACCTCGGCTCGGGGAGACTCAAACGCACGTCATTAATTGAACCAGTCCCCCTAGAGGAGGAGGCAGAACGTTGGACCAGATACCCTGGACAACGTACTTTGAACGAGAGCTCTTCCTCCAAGGCCAGAAAGACGAGTCTGGTACCGCTCAGATCACGCACCATGCCTATCTGACCTCCCCTGGCGACAAGGGACCTCTGTTCGTCATGCACCATGGCGCTGGCTCCTCTGGCTTGTCGTTTGCTGTCGTAGGGTCTGAGATCAGGAAGCGGCTGCCATCTGCAGGTATCCTGTCCCTGGATGCGAGGGGCCACGGGTCGACGACCACGGCCACAGAAGCGCCTCTCGACCTCAGTCTGGAGACGCTGCGCACTGATCTTCTGTCTGCAATCCAGCAGACCCAAGTACAGATGGGATGGAAGGAACTGCCTCCTATCGTGCTTGTTGGCCACTCGCTGGGAGGCGCTGTCGTCACGGATCTCGCAAAGTCACATGCATTGGGCACGTCGCTTCTCGGGTACGCGGTGCTAGACGTCGTCGAGGGCTCGGCCATGGACGCGCTCCAAAGTATGACAACATACCTGTCTACCAGACCTACTGGCTTTGCATCGGTCCAAGCTGGCATCGACTGGCACATTCGGTCAAGGACACTTCGCAACTCGATCTCAGCGCGTACAAGTGTGCCTGCTCTGCTGACTCAGGACCAAGATTCGGGTGCCAGCAGGCCATGGAAATGGAGGACGAATCTCGCTGCAACAGAACCTTTCTGGTCGGACTGGTTCGTGGGCCTCAGCAAGAAGTTCCTCGAGGCGAAGGGCGGGAAACTGCTCGTCTTGGCTGGCACTGACCGGCTGGACAAGGAACTGACCATTGGACAGATGCAAGGTGAGCAATTGCCAGCTGCTCGTGAATGTGACCGACCAAGAAAGAAGCTGATTACTCCACAGGCAAATATGCCTTGCATATATTCCCGGAAGCAGGCCATTTTGTTCACGAGGACGTACCAGAAAACACGGCTATGGTGATCGTCGATTTCTACAGGCGCAATGATAGAAGTGCCTTGGTCCTTCCGCCCAAGGTTGGAGACTTATTGGCTCAGGGAAAGAGAGTCTAGCCTGACCAGGCGGAGAGAAGATATGCGAGGCCGCCGTGGTTGAAAAATGTTCCTCCATGGAGCTCCTTAAACTCAAGTGGTGCTGTGCCCCATGAGAACTGTATTCTCACCTCATGGTGGAACAACCACATGCACAAGACCAAAACGCCCGACGAAGCAGTGGGAACTTTACGGCCGAGCCAGGCAGAGTGCATATGTATTGGTGTCAACGGGGGCGCGCAGATAGTCGAGATAGATATAAGATTTAGACACTGCAATACCAAGACACTCCGGGGCTCGCTTTGCCCAAGTGAAGAATTCGAACCAGTCCAGTACTCCGGAATAAGCAATCCAAGCCCAAGCGCCCATCAATTGTAGGTTCGTTGTGCATTCGCTGTCTCAATCTCCCGTCGCCGCGCCTCATCCTCTGCGGCCTGCCTCATGGTCTCATTCATGGTCTGCTTTTTCTGTTGCTGCAGCTGGCTGCCCAACTTGCCGGTAGCCTTGCCTTCTGCAGCTTTCGCTCTCGCCTAGAAATAGTGTCAGATAAGAGAAACCTAGTATCGCAGCTAACATCATCGTCCTTGGTCAATGGCTCGGGTCCTTACCTCGGCAGCCTCGGCAGCCCTGCGCCTTGCATCCGTGGCATCTGCGGCAGAGGGTCCTCCGCCACCGCTTGGCCCACCCAGCGTCCGAGGGGGCCCGCCGACGACACGCTTGTTGCTGGGCAGCGGCGCCGTGGCCCTCTCGGGCGGAGGGGAGTCTAGTCGTCGGCCTGGGCCGGTGAAGTTGTCGCCCCCCGACTCCTTGCCGCAGACGGAACCCATCTCTCTGTCTCTCTCTCTCTGTCTCTCTCTCTCTGTCTCTCTCTCTCTCTCTGTGTCTCTCTCTCTCTCTCTCTCTCTCCCCCCCTCTCTCTCTGTGCGTGTGTGCGTGTGATGCCTGGACGGGGCCGGGGCTAAGACCCGTGAGGGATGACCAGAATCTCAGCGCAGCGATACAGAGTTGACTGAATTGTGAGTTATGATGAAAGTAGGCGGTTTTATCAATGCAACCTTGAGTGTCAGGCTGGCTGCGCAATAATGGCGCTCTAAAGCACCGTTAGTCGCGGGCGGGCTTGGCAGGCTGCCTGAGATGTTAGGAGTGGTTTCCAGGTGTGGTGTGTAGATAGCTTCACTTTTGACTTGTATGGGTTGGATCGGGGCTTATTTAAAGGTAGTAGTGTGTGAGTCTGTCATGCAATCTGGTCACTGTTGTGGTTCCTGCGGGGAGGAAGGACGCCTGGAGTCGTACCGCGGTAATCAAACAGGCCGCTGTCTGTTGCAAGTGAAGTGTTACCCCCCCCCGGCTCCTTGGCGCAATCCCAAAGTCCCGACCGCCACACTAAAAAGAGAGCATTTTTTCACATACGCGCCCACAGTACGCCTACCCTTCTTCTTTATTCTCGTCCTTATTCTCCTTAGCTCTAGTTAATTAGTATTTCTATAGCGTACCTTATAATTCCATATAGTATAGCATCTTTTAGCCCCTTTTTAATTATAGTAACGGTATAAATAATCTCGAAAAAGGTAAGAAATATAAGGTGCGTATTAGGTGCGAAAAAGGTGCAAAAACGCTATACGGGCGTACTTAGGTGGCAGAGGTCTTAATATTTTAAATGTATAAAGAAGCGGAGTAAACGCTGCGCGGGCGTATATGCGGGCGCGTGCGCGAAGGAAGGGGTTTTAAAGTGTGGAGGTTGGGATCGCGCCAAGGAGCCGGGGGGGGGTAACACTTCACTTGCAACAGACAGCGCCCCGTGTAGGTGTAGCTTGGCAGACGCTATTCTCTCTACGCCGTAGAGACCATGATGAGCTAAGCGGGTAATACCGAGGGGTGACGGCTCGTTCAAATGATGGAATGTCTAAGCCACGATAGCACAGGGCCACGGTTCAGGCCAGCGACCAATTGTACATGTCGTGGTCTACCAAAACTGCCTGTTCTGTTCGCGAACACACAGACTGGTGAGCACCGTTTGACCGTTTCGCCGTTTTGAGTCAAGATGGCAGGCAGGCATGGCACACCTTGGGATATGGATTAGCTGTGTCGTCGATCTTTCTGGATGAATCCCATCTCAGCCTGGCCAGACGAGATCCTCTCACCAGGCACGATCTGTGAATCGAGCTCTCTCAGGTCCCAATGCTCCTCATCTCATCTGCATGTTCTACCTCCACTCTATCGCTTCCGACCTGTACCGTGTCCGTCAATCCGTATGCATCTGAGATGCTCGAGTACCGCAGGGGACTCGCCAACTCAAGCATCAAGAGCCAATCAAACTCGGCTGACTAAGTGCACGCCGAACCCGGGCCCGAAAGCTGCAGCGACCATCAAGGTTCTCAATGTCCTTTCCAATTCTGCCTCAGCATCAGTCCCCTCTACTGCCTCCTCTTCCAACGTCACCCCGAACGGTATTGCCCAGTTCTTCGCCCCGGGCCGTTCCTCTCCATGCCTTTCCAGTCCAACCTCTTCTCGTGAGGTACTGCCCGCCCTCTACTACTATATATTCTCACCAAATGTTCTGACCACGATATGACTTGAACTCGTGGGACCCTTGGAGAGCCGTCATCCGGGACCATCACGGGCCACCTCGACCCTAGCGACCAGCCCGATTCCAGTCAATAAATCCTTAACGCCCATCCGGACCGGGGCATAGCGCCTTCGACGTCTTCTTAGACGGACGCCTCGAGAGGCCCACAATGGATGACTTGGTGCTTAGTTTGGCTCCCTTTGGGAATGCCTCAGTCCACGAGTTCTCGGCGCACGACGATACTTGTCTCATTGGAGCAGGGTGTCAAGGCCTCGGCCTCGTTTCTCGCCAAAATCACCATGAGAATGGGGCTACGTTCAGTGCAATCCCTTACCCGGCCTTTACTGGGTTCGCAAGTCATGACGTCGCGTCTCCTTCTCCTCAGTCACCCAATGCCGGTGACACCTTCCCCGAGGCCAACACTGGGAAACTGCAGTCCAGAATGCGATCTCCGGGTTACAACGAACCCGACCCAGGGGAACCCGAGATGCTCTCCTTAGTATCCCGGAAGGAAGTGCCTGGTCTGCCTGGTCTGCCACCACCCCAGAATGACCATCTCTTTGATGAATACGCGCCGTCTGAAGCAGAAAGCAACGCCTCTTGTGATAGTCAATGCTCAGGAAGCAAAGGACCATGTAGCGCAGGGACCTGTGACTTCCTCACCGCGTGTAGAGACGAGAACTGCACGAGACCTGCCGTTGAGCCTGATGTCGCCCATAGCGCCTTCATTTTGCAGACTATGACGAGTGCGAAGGAAGCCAGTGCAAATATTGTGTCTTTTCAAACGCGTAAGTTTATGATTTTCAGACAATATTTCTGAAGGCTATGGAAATTGCTCCGAGAATGTCAAAAGTCTACAGGTGCTTTTCCAGCCGTCCGTCCTTCATATTTTCATCAATAGCCTTTTCCCTGTTCAGTTCGCGACTTATGATTACGCAGAACCGAACCTCTACGGACACAACATGGCTGACCCAGACTACGGCTTCAATTTCTCCCAGCAAGCGGGCTCTGACTGTCCCGACCCCGGTTCTCATGATACCTTTGCGCACCTGTATCAATCCCAGATGCAGGCTCAAGGCTACCAACAAGAAATTGACCAGCAAGATAACCTAGTTCATGGTGACCCTTTCAACATCTTCGCTCTGGGACCGAACCCCCATTGCCACGCGCCTGCTTTGCCAGGAGCCCCAGGACAGAATGGCATGATGAACTTCCATGGTCATGCTACTAACGACACTGGCAACCTGTCCGGAGAATGCGGCGTGCCCTTTCAAGATGCATTGCAAGCTTCGCTGCACATCCAAGAGCATGCTCAGCATGGGCAGCTCGTCCCGATGATGGCTCAAGGCCTACCGTATGCGCAGAACATGCAGCTGCAGCACCCACACCAGCCAGTCCCGGGTTTCTCAGACATGGGAACGACATCCGCCTTCGGTCCATCGAACAGCAACTTCTCACAGCAGCCGATGACGCCTGGCCAAACCGGTGGGCTATTCGGACTCGGTAGCGAACAGTTACCATCGCCAACGAACCAAAACGTTGGCCCTGCTCGTGCATCACCAAGCTTCAGCGGAGCTAGTTTCCAGCCATCGGCAGCGGACGCCGATCAGAAAATGCGAGATTCTCCGGCCCCTTCCGATGTGTCGGCCGACGGCCAAACGCAGGCCATTGCGGACTTAACGTGCCAGTGGGAGCAGCGGGGGTCGAGATGCGGGAAGATTTGTGGCGACGAACACGAGCTCGAGATGCACGTGCAAGCTGACCACGTTGAAAACATGCCAAAGGCTGATGGCGGATATGTCTGTGCTTGGGCTGGCTGTGGACGCCAGCACAAGCCATTTGCACAGAAGAGCAAGGTCAAACGCCACATGTTGACGCATACCCAATGTAGGTGTTGTATCCGCATTTGGACCCACACCTGAAACTAACTGTCTCCCTAGATAAGCCTTTCAAGTGCGACCATTGTGCTCAAACGTTCTCTGCAAAGCAGGCCCTGGAGCAGCACGTCTTGATCCACAAGAACATCAAGCCATTGACATGTGACATCTGTCAGAAGTCTTTCAGGCAGAAGAGCGCTCTAAGTAAGTCAGACCAGCGATTATATAGTCGCCAGGCCAACAAGATAGCGTCTGACTTGTGACACTCGCAGCCATGCATATACGTACGCATACCAATGAGAAACCGCTCAAGTGTGACATCTGCGGCACGATGTTTGGCGAGTCCTCAAACCTCTCCAAGCATCGGAGGACACACGAACGCGTTGGTCGCCATCCATGCCCGGCAGCTTTCTGCGAGAAGAGGTTCAACAGGCTGGATCAGTGTCGCCGACACCTAGAAACTGTCCATAAGCGAACCCCGCAAGGTGAGCAACAAGACTTTCAAGCTTGATAATACGACACAGTTGCTTACAAATCTTTCGCAATTAGAAGCAAGGTCGCTTTGCGCGCCAATGGCTCGCCGTCGCGGCTCCAGCGCTCCATACAGCCACTCGAGCTCCAGCAGTGACGCCGGAAGCAACAAAGCCTCGACCCTTCCAGGGCAACAGGTTTCTCAGCCTGCGCAGACTCCCCACATGCCATTTACCTCAGCCTCCGCGAGCACCAATCACTTTACAGGGAACTCAGGCAGTATGGCGGCGGGGGTCAACTCGCCCTCGCTTCTGGAATTTGGACAAATGTCTGCACGAGAAGCCTCTATGCTCTACGGCACACAATCTGGCACGCAATACGACAGTGTACCTGCCAATTTGCACAATCATCCTTTCCCTGCCGGCGGTGCCATTCCCAATGGGGCGGGCTACGGTTTCAATCAGCCAGTTCAAAGCTATGGCGCCTGGTAGGACTGCTAATACCGCCTCATATTTTCTATGATGTTCATTTGTGCTTTCAACTTTCCATTCACCCATGATTGTGTGGGTTTTTCTTCTTGCTTGCGGTTTGACAAAAGGGAACGATGGACGCAGGGAGGAGTGTCACGGCACGATGAGATGATACCCACAACACCGGAGGAATTTGCACAGCAACTGGCGTTCAACGAGATATTTTCATATCCAATAGAGGAAGAGGTTGAAAGGGGAGAATTTTGGAGATAGGAAAGTGGCGAATATGGATAGTCTTGTGTCTCACGAGGTGGAGGAGTTCTGAGGACTCACTGGCTGTTGTTTTGGTCTTTCTGGGAACCCCCTTCTCGTATTAGATACACACGTGCTGGCTTGATTCATCAGCATGAAAATTATTTATTAATTGTATCACTCATACGAGTAATTTATAGAAGCCAGGCTTTCTAAGCTCCCTCCAAAGCCTTCCCCCGGAGTCTTCTCCCAGAGCCGACTCGTTGTTCACATGGCCAGTAAAGGTGACATGACGTACATATGGCAGCCAGCCCTCTGAAGAGGCCGTGCCTAGTGTCTATCGGAGTTTGAGGTGAGACGGCTGGCTGGTCAAAGTACATATGAGAATTCAAGTTCCTTGCGGTTTGTCCAGAATCAGCTAGTTTGGATGCTTGACATGCCGGGTTCTCTCTCTTTGGCATCGTTTTGAAATCGCTCTTTGCGCCTCTTGATTGTGGTAAACCCATACTCCGGCTGTGTAATACGCCCATAGAGTATCTTCCAGATTAGTTTCACAAATTCACAACTCCAACATGCGAAGCCTTCCGCGTATAAAAAGCACAGAATAAAACAGTAAATGAACAAAAATGGCGTTAACATTCATGAGCTGCTGGACTGTGAGGAACTTTCTCTATGAGACCCAACCCCCTTACACGCTCCTTTGCCGTTCCCACATCCTGGGCCTCAGGATGCAAAAGTCAGCTACCTGGCACGCTCGGTTTTGACCCTCGGCCATTATTTGCATCGCCTCTGACGTAGCACCTTTGGTAACATCGAGACTAGGCGTAACGATTCCGCAATTGTGTGCACTTTAGAGAGGACCCAGAAAAGAACCACCTGGTCGCAGAAGCTTTGCCTGCTACGAGGTGACACATACCGAGATTCACAAACTGGCTTGAATCGACGGCGTTACTGGTCATGACACGGTCATTGCGCGGTGATAGGGAAAGCGCAGTATCCACAAGGTCATTCCTGTGAGGCATGAGAAAGGCCTTTCCAAATGACACGAGGAAACACGTCGGCCTTTCCGCATTTCAGATTACAGCACACCACGTGGATTGGACAGCATCGAGCAAGCCAAGCATGTGCTTTCGGACAGGAACTGACCGGCCATCTAGTCTATCCCTCGAGTACATTGGTAACATGCTCGATGAGTACAAAACCACCGTGGCAGAGCCTCCGGTAACCGGACCATGTTCATCGATATCGCAGGGCGTGTGTGACCGTCGCACCTTCTGGATGGTCTCAGCCTTGAGCTTTCACACGGGGGACACAGTGTAGGCGGTTTGTGAAGTCAACTTGAGCTCTCTTTTGGAGCTATCTGGTTGACTAGGTATCCGGGCTTGCTGTCATATATCCTCATAACACCGAGACCCGTAGCGTAAAACAGATTTGCCCTGTGATGCCATACGAGAATGCGTGGAATCTTCTTTTTTTGATTCTCGCAAAAACCACGCCAGCGACCTGTAGCCTTTTTGCCTTGACCTGCTTCAATTACCAAAAACCCTCAAATGCCGACGCCGTTTGCCACTTTATGCGGAAGCCTGTCAAGTAACCCCTTGTTAGCACACTGCTTGCCGGCGCAGCCCCAGGGCACCCCTTAGATCCCTTGCTGCCCGCGAGTGTTTCACCGTAGACCAACCTTGATGGCGTATTTGCGTTGAGGGAAGTGCTGCTGGCGCTTCTTCGTCTTCTCCAGCTTCCTTGCGGCGTCCTCAGGAGACAGGCGGCGACGGATAGCGCGGGTCTGCTTGGGGCGGAGGTCGAGAGGCAGGAACTTCTTGTTCTTGTAGAAGAGACGGAGGTGGTGTCGCTCCTTGGCATTGATGATGGTGAGAACGCGGGCGATCGACTTTCGGAGGTCGTGGCTGCAGATACAATCCCCCCGTTAGCTCCCATGCTCCTTCTCCATTTCCATGCGTCCTCCAATTCTCAGTCATAACATGGTGACCGTCTCGGTGGATCGCGTGATGTTTGCTAATGTGGAGTTCGGGTTTCCGCTCACATCTTGTTCAGCTTGGTGCCGGAGGAGGCGATCTTCTGGATGCGCAGCTGGCCCAGCTCGGTCTTCAGCTCGCCAAGCGTCTTGGTGAGCTCGTCCTTGTTCTTGGACCACAGCTGGCCGGCCTTGATCTTGCTGGAAGACTGCTACATTGTCAGTGGCTCGTTCGAATAGTCGTTGGTCGTGGTCGGCCGTGGTGGGGTGGATTGCGCTGCAGGAAATGCACTCCTGCAGCTCAACCGCCGCCCAGAGCTTCGCAAAATATATCGGGGTCGGATTCGTAACGCACCATTTTCGCAGGGTTTGTCGATTGAACGTCGTCTGTCGGGGCGGGCAGGAGGGCAAGTTGCTGGTCGTTCACGGGAAGGCGCCTATCCTCTCGGTGGAGTTTAGGAAAAGCCTGTGGGCAATCCACGCAGGTCGAATTTTTCGGAGAAAAGTATACCAGTTGCCGGCTGGCGCTGTCGCAGGCTGGGCGGGCTGACGGCTGGAGGGGCGAACGCTAGGCTCTTTTGACGAATGACATTACCGCGCAGGGACCCACTAGGGAAGCAGTAGGGGCCCAAACAAAAGTACCTGTAACAACTATGAACTTGTCATCTGGCCAGGGTATCTTCTGATAGTCTGCCTATGAATACGTCTCTGTCTCTCTGCACACTGTCGCCTGGCTACGTCGGCTCTCGCCAGGTGTGACGATAGGCCAACTGCTCGACCTAGCACGGAGGTATTCAACAGCACCCTACATGTACATGCAGATCACCTATACCACGACACCACTTTCCTGACTTCCTACTCTGCGGACAAGGGCCGCTTCGAATACTTGGACTTCGCCCGACTGCTTTTGCGCGCAAGCACCTGCACCTACACCTGCACCTGGGTCATTGCCTCCGCTGCACGACCGCCCCAGACGAACACCGAGTCCACCTTCAGACACCACCACCAAGACCATGGCATCCTCAACCGGCAACAATGGCTGGGCGCAATTACGGCAACAAGCACGATCGCTAGAGTCGCAGGTCAGCAACCATACTGATGGACAATTGGAGGGCCGCAGCTAATTCAAAGGCTCAGACCGAGTCTCTGTTTCATACGTACTCTCAGTTCTCGGCAGCACCGAACATACCGCAGAAGCCGACAGAAGAGGAGAGGAACACGGAAGCAAAACTAGAAGATCTACTCGAGAAAGTGAGGCGAACATGCGTGTACCAGGCCTTATCGTCAGACTGACACCCGTGCCCCGCAGCGAGACAACGTAATCACCCAGCTCAATCGCCTCCTCGACTCCGACGCATCCCTCACCTCGTCGGCGCTGAAACAAAACAACCTGGCCCTGCTGCGCGAGAAGCTTGCCGCCCACAACAAGGACCTGGCCCGCCTCAAGTCGAACCTCTCGGAGGCGCGCAACCGCGCCAACCTGCTGTCCAACGTCCGCGAGGACATCGAGTCGTACCGCGCGTCGAACCCGGAGCAGGCCGAGGCCGACTACATGCTCGAGGAGCGGCGGCGCGTCGACAACAGCCACGACGTCGCCGACAGCGTGCTGTCGCAGGCCTACGCCGTGCAGGAGAGCTTCACGCTGCAGAGGGAGACGCTGGCCAACATCAACCGCAGGATCACGCTTGCCGCGAGCCAGGTGCCCGGCATCAACTCGTTGATAGGGAGGATATCAGCGAGGAAGCAGAGGGACGGGGTCATCATGGGCAGTTTCGTCGCGCTTTGCTTCTTGATGTTCTGGTTCTTCTTGTAATAAAAGGGTCGGATCCTGGCGACAGGTCGTTGTGGCATGTACAGGGAAGGTTCGGCTCGTGGGTAATGCATCAACATTTGGGCGGCATGGCGTTCAAGGCGGTGATATTCAGGACTTGGCAAGAGAATGATTTGTACATTGATTAGGGTATCCTGGGGCGTAAATGACAGCAACGATGGAACTTCATACCCACCGGCTTGCACTCTTTCCGCTCGCTTCTGCTGTCGTCGTTTTTGAGAGCCTTGGCCCAGACCAGACTCCCTTGTCCGACTCATCCAAGAGCCTCTCAAGGCCTCTTATCAAGGACTCCCTCTCGTCGGGCTCAGCGGGCCCGCATCCCGCCCAACGGATTCTCCAGTCCCCATCCACGAGGTACGTGTACCCGACCTTGCTGTTCAGGTACCCGATCGACTCCCTGATCTCATCGGAGATGCCTTTCCTGACGAGGAAGTACTTGTCCCAGTTCTCCTCCCCTACTTGTTTCCGCAAAGATCCCGAGAGCATGCGGACTATCCAGTACTTCAAGTACGAGGTATCCTCGATGTTGATCTGGACCAGCTGTGCCCTCCCCTTGTTTTTGTCAAGAATCTCGTGCAGACCAGGGTTCTCTTCCTTGCCCATGAAGGAATGGGCCTGCTTGCGAGCCCAGTCGGAGCTGTACATGGCGACGACCGTGGCCTTGCCTGCGAGCACCGGCGTCGTGTCCCGTGCCAGGCTCGTATCCTTGAGGAGCGTACGACCAAACAGGTTCGGGAAGTATAAGGATTTGTCGTGCTTGAAGACTCGTGGAGGGGCGAGGAAGGTCTTGCCCTTGTGGAGGGCCAAGTTGGTCCAATCGCGAAAGTATGGACGGGCCATCTGCGACTTTCTAAGAAACCAGTTAGTGATGCGCCAAAGGCTCGGCGGCCTAGACCCGGGAGTAGGCTCACAATTGTTCGCGCCTCTTCAGGTGCTCGTCATAGTTGACAAAGTCATCCCTCCGCTGCTTCAGAGAACGTAGATCGACGCCTGTATTCTCGCCCGGGCTTGGGGGGCTGTTTAGGCCTATGGGCCGGGCCAAGACTTTGGGCGTGAACTCCTCAACCCTCCTGCCGTAAGATCGCGGCGCATCCACCAGCGGACTTGGCTCAGACGAAGCGGCTGGTCCTTGGGTTGTGTCCTCGGTGGTGTTTGGGGCGGCAGTCTTGGGCAGCTTCTTCGAATTTGGATCTTGGAGGCGAGGATAGGTGGTGATAAAAGTTCGCCATTGGCAGAGCAAGCAAGCAGCCAGTGGCCCGCTTGAAGGCCTCAAGAGAGGTTGTGCCAATGTCCTCTTGAGCATCGCGTGGGACGTTTCACTCTGCCGCCTTTGAATGGAAGAGGGCCTGCAGCTTGAGGTGGTCGCATCAATCAAGCTCGATCGAGCTCGATCGAGCTCGCACTCCGGAAATTTCGGCCGGCCAAAGATGCTGCAGCAGGGGTCAGCAGAGGGCCGGCGGCCGGCAAGCCCCAGGTTTTCTAGAAGGTCAATCGAGGGGCCCCAAAGACCCTGGCTGTTTGGGTGGGGAAAGCAGCGGCTACCAGCGGAGGGGACGTTACTTGGGCCCGGCATGGCTGGACTCGGCTTTGTCTGCTCATGGACTCGACGGAGATCGGCTCAGACAGCGACAGCCACGGCATAAGACAGCAGGCCAAAACATGGTAATCTTGGGCGACTTGTACCAGATGATTGCCCAGTTGACTCGGGAAATGTAGAAGTCTCCTCCACCAACCTTCCGCCCCTTCCTTGTAGACACCATGCTCATGAGACGCTCCCCTCGTGCGCTACGGCTTCAGTGGCAGCTGGCCCGGCGTATAAGTCAGGTAACCACCACCACAGCAGCTGCGGCACCCCCATCCCCGTTCTCCACGAAGGCACATTCCGAAACGGGACAGACTGCCCCGTTTCGACCGACGAGGTGCTTCCACTCTACACCAAGACGTCAGGTGGTGAAGCCGGTCTTGCTTGCAGACATTGGCGAAGGTAGGAATCCTCCCAAACCCCCTTGTTCATCCACGAGATCTCACCGTCTTGTCTCCTCAGGAATTGTCGAATGCGAAATCATACAATGGTTCGTCGAGCCCGAAGCCCGCGTCGAGGAGTTCTCGCCGTTGTGCGAGGTTCAAAGCGACAAGGCCTCGGTCGAGATTACCTCGCGCTTCTCAGGCGTCGTCAAGAGGCTCTACTACGATGCGGGAGACATGGCCAAGGTCGGCAAGCCATTTGTCGACATAGACATCCTTGGCGACGTCAGCCAGGAGACGTTGGACAAGTTGACGCCTTCCAGCGCTGAGACAAAGGAAGGGACGGCGGCACCGGCCTCACAGCAGAGCACAACGGAGTCACCGTCCCCACAACAGCCGGCGACAGGCCCGTCCAACAACGGCGCAGCGGAGACTGGCGCGACTAAGCCCAAGGGCAAACACGCCGCTCTGGCAACGCCCGCGGTCCGGCATCTTTCTAAAGAGCGCAAGGTGGATATACTGGAAGTAGACGGGACGGGAAAGGATGGACGGGTGCTCAAGGAGGACATCTACAGGTTCATCGAGGCGCGAGACAACGGCGCCGCGCAGCCTCCACGGCACGGCTCCGGTGCAGTGACGACGCCGCCACCGTCGTCTTCAGCACCTGGCATTCAGACAGAAGACCGCCAGCCCCTGACCAAGACCCAAGAGCAGATGTTCAGGACCATGACCCGGTCTCTGAGCATCCCGCACTTCCTCTACGCCGACGAGATCGACTTCACCGACCTGTCAGCCCTGCGCGGCCGGCTGAACAAGGTCCTCTCCTCGTCAAGCTCGTCCCCGACGCTCGCCGCACCCAGCAACCGCGGCGTGGCAAAGCTCTCTTACCTCCCCTTCATCATCAAGGCTGTGTCAATGGCCCTGCAACAGTACCCCATCCTCAACGCACGCGTCGACACCTCCACGGGGGAGAAGCCGGCCCTGGTGTACAGGGCGCAGCACAACATCGGCGTGGCGATGGACACGCCGCAGGGCCTCCTCGTGCCCGTGGTCAGGGACGTCGCCTCGCACAGCATCCTCACCATCGCGGCCGAGCTGGCGCGGCTGCAGGCGCTCGCGGTCGCGGGGAGGCTCGGCCCGCAGGACATGTCGGGCGGCACCATCACGGTCAGCAACATCGGTAGCATCGGCGGCACGTACTGCAGCCCCGTCATCGTGGACGGGCAGGTCGCCATCCTGGGCGTCGGGCGGATGCGCGACGTGCCCGATGTGGCCTCCCGCCGGGGCGACGAGGGCAGCGGCGTCGGCTCCGGCGCGTGGGAGGTCAGGGGCGTCAAGAACGTGTGCAATTTCAGCTGGTCCGCGGACCACAGGGTCGTGGACGGGGCGACCATGGCGAGGGCCGCCGGCGTGGTGAGGAGCCTAGTCGAGGAGCCGGATGTGATGGTTATGCATTTGCGGTAGTGTAGGCGCGGAAGCCAAAGAAAAAAAAAAAAAAAAAAGGTCACGAGGACATTATTTCCGATTATTCCCCGTTATTTCCCAAAAGCGGGAAAAGACCTGCTCGAACTTCGGAAAGACTTGCCCTCCCAACGATCTTGGGATGTCTGCCCACTCGCTGTACTCGCGGGGTTTGTGACCTCGGTGTGCGCGCTCCTGGCATTATTATGCGGCCTCAGTCTCGACCTGCAGCTCCCGGGTATAGTACCCGCCGTAACGTAACGCGTATCCCCTCGCACGATCACGTCCCGAGGGGCGGCGAACAATCCAGCGAGTCCAGAGCACCGCGTCCTGTGCCGTGACATGTCATCTGAGGAGGCTGACCCGCTGTGTGTCAAACGTTTCTTTCCATCTCCCCGGTGGGAAAATTGACTTGGCCAAAGTAAGAGAGAAGACGACGAAAACGAGCAAGAAGAGAAAACGAGGCGGGCCGTCCCCCGTCCTAAAACTAGAGCTTATTCTCTCCTTCAGCCTATTCCCGAAGGCCGTCATTGAGACAAATTAAAGCACACACCGGTCAGCGCCCTGAGGGTGTGCAGGAGGTGCCCTCTACTGGTGTCACGTCCCCTGGAGACTTGGCACGCAAACAGCAAGACACTGCCAACGGATTACTGGCGCCGGGGCTACACGTGGTCGAATGAGATCCGGGAATTGGCAAGAAAAGAAGGAGCCCGTATGACTGCATCTCACCTTTTTTGAGGCCTTCTTTGTTGTTAGTGTGGCTGAAATGAGGGGTGGTGGTGGTAGTCGTGGCCGGCCCTGAGGTATTTCTGAAGTCAACGCGAGTATATGGGCAGTAACTTGGTTCCACCAGGACGGGCGTGCGCGCGGATCTGAAGCTGCTGGATGGCTCAGAGCAGGGCGGCCTGAAGCATGGAAGCAGCTAGTAAGAGCCAACTCCTTCGAAACTTGAGAGACGTAATTGGCTCTCTCCTGGACGTTGGGGAAACCCTTATTATCACCTGCATTTCTTAGGTGCGTCGTGTTATGAATACAGCTGTCAACCTTGGGAGGCGCATCGAGACAACCCTCATTTATTTCAGGGACAAATGGGATGTCCTGGACACCCGGGGCACCGGTCCGGGGCGGTCACTGATGAAACCAGGCTGGGCGCGCGGGAGGGAGGGATAGACACGACGTCCCGTCGTTCCAGGTTATAAACCGGTTACATAACTACTCAGACTTTAATTCTTCAAGGCTGCGCATGCAAAGTGAGCTATAATGGTGCTTGCACTCGATAGTGAGTGCGCCATTTCTCGCTCCTCTTCTTATCCTTGAGCTGGTCCCTACGAATGCCCTCAGCTCACAAATCCACCTGCCCGACTAGGACAAGACAATTTATGGGTCCGATTCGCGGGCAGCATGCGATGTGCGGTGTTTTTGTCTGCACCACGTGCGATGAACGCTGGTGGTATTGAGGTGCCACGGCTTCTTGCCGCCGGGCTACGTAAATGCGATTCCCATGTCAACCAACGACCCAATGACTCCTTGGCTTTTGCCTCCCGGCAACCCACCCCGATCCTTCCAAAGCAGTGCGCCGATTGTTTTCGCCGAAAGTATATGCAGGTTTTTTGTTGTCGCACGTTGTGTTCGAGATGTTGCCTAAGATGGTGTGCTAGCACTGAATTAAACGGAGAGGATGGCTTTATGCCGCGTCCTCAGCCAGCTTCCTCACGGCTTGGTCAAGCGCATCGCGCGTGACCTCCTCCATCGTCCGGCTGACATCAACGCTGATGACGTCTTTTTCCTCTCTCGTCGGCGGCTCCAGGATCTCAAACTGGCTGCGGACCATCTTGGCCCCCATGTAGTGACCCTGGCGGGCTGCCACCCGCTGCAAGAGCACCTCCTCGGGAGCATGCAGGTAAATGAAGTGGAGCTGGGCGCCCGGGTAGAAGTATGGGGCCACGCGAAGGACATCCCGGTATTTCCGCTTGAGTGCCGAACAGGTGACAACGACACCGCTGTTCCCCATCTGGATCTGCATCAGGGCCTCATCGCGCAGACGGGTGAGCCAGTCCCACCGATCGGCGTCGGTAAGCGGGATGCCGTTGCTCATCTTTTCGATATTTGCTGGTGGGTGGAACTAAAGGCTTGTTAGGACTCTGTGTGCGAGTGAAGTGCGGTTGTGTATAAAGACTTACATCATCGCCTTCTATGTAAGACATGCCCAGGGAATCCGCAACGTGCTTCGCAACCGTGCTCTTCCCGCAGCCTGCAGGACCCGTGACGAGCCATATGTGATGATGCTTAGTTTGGTCGTGGATGTTAGAGCCCATTGTGTTGTTGGTCATGACTATGTCCGCTTGTTTGGAGTGCCGCACAGGCTTGGAGGATGATATGACCGGACGGTTTGTGGACATGGCTGTTGGAGAGACTGGGGATGGCCCATTGACGGATATGGGAGAGTCGTAGGAGAGCATAGTGGACCGATTTATGTAGTACTGGATTATTTGTTTGTCGATTTATGTCTGTTCGACGTGGTCCCAGAGGTGTCGTATTCGGGGACTGGTCAGTCCGGTGAGGATGTGAAAGCAGAGCAACCAGACACTTCTGTCAGGGAGTGGTGCAATCAATCTACAATAAAAAGGTGTGTGAAATGCTTTACAGGTGTAGTGTCAACTTTTGGGGTTATGCAAAGGGTGTGTAGGGTTTTCAGGAACAGGATATCAAAGGGAATAAAGCCAAGTTTTGAGAGGAAGGGCCGGCAAGACTGCCATGGAAGGGGCGGCTGGGACGCCCAGGGTAGTTATATATGTGTTAAATGGTGACGGCCCTCAGGTTGAGACGAGCCGTCCCAGTCTCGTTCCCAGTCCGCCGCTGCCGTCAGCAGGCCATCGATGAGGTAGGAACCCCAGCCTGTTCCTGGGCAAGTTTGGGGTGCAACCTGCTAGGATCGGGGGCCAGGGGGATGTCGCCCGTAAGTATCGAAGGGGCTGAGCCATGTACCTAGCAGGGCAAGCCGCTAGGAGTTCCAGTCCAGCTTCTGCTGCGGTACCTACACACGAGGCCGTGCCTGAGAGGATCCCCCGGATTTTTCGAACCGCCACGGAATGATTCGCCCGAGCCTGGGTAGGGCTCGCAAAGCCAACGACACCCAGGGATGGTGGCCATTCTGCGGGCTTCCATCCCCCGGGACAGAATTGATTGGAGCGCGGATGCTGTGCGGGAGTCTCTGTTTGCTCGTTCGTGGCACCTTTGGTCAGCTGGTCGTGTGTGCCGCTGTCCAGGCCAATCAAGATTTCGTGGAGGTCATGCTTTGGGTGCAGGTACACGGAGGTACAGAGCCAAGACAGGCCTTGACATGGAGGTCCTGACGCAATCTTGGGTCTGGAGAAGCGTGGGATGGCTCTGCAGACTGTGGGGAGTGCAGCCAAATCCCACGTTCCCATCCTCTTTTTAGACTCGGTGCTACGTAGCGCGACTCTGCGTCCCTCTGCGACCTCCAGGTTGGACTGTCCAAGCAAAGAGTGGTTGCTCGACATTCCAGATCACTCCGATTCCTGCATGCGACCCTGCTCATTGACTCGAGCTGTCAGGGGAGGTGACTTGCTGAGTACGTAAGAGCTGAAGAGCACACGACTGGTGAAAAATCTCTCCTATAACCAAAGTTACGGGAATTGAAAGCGGAACCCTGTTCGCGTGGGGGTCAGCCGTCAAGGCTCTCTGTCTCATTTTCAGGCTGAAATTTGGGGGCCATCGCAGTGACTCCCACGCTCGAGAGGGCCACAGAGGGGGCGGCCCGACTCTCGGCGACAGCGAAACGAAGAAGGGAGAATCACGATGCCCTAGTGGATACCACTTTGGAATTGCTGTGCCGGACTGTTTCTCGAAGGTTTGGAAGCTCTGCCGCCCATCCTTCGTCAGCCATGTGTCCTACTGCACGAGCAGCCCATCGGGATTGCAGGCCAAGACAGCCCGGTACGAACGCAGCAGTCACTAGTACGCCTCCACTGCCAATTGAACGGATGAACCTCGGCCGGCCTTCAAGAACCTCGGGGCAGGGCCTCGGGGAGTTTGTATTTCACTCTCTCAATAGATGGGTTGACTGAGTCCCGGCTTGCCTGCAGGGTTGACGGCATTGAGTCGGGTCGGCTTAGGTTCCGGGATGCGGGGCCGGCTCGCGGACGTGGTCAGCCGGCTGCTGCACGTCGCCAAGTCGTGATCCGAGGAGCGAGGATCGTAACGCTCGTCGGATGGGGGAGGAGAGAGACACGGACATCGAGGGCATTGGAACTGTTCAAATACATAGTATCAGGACGGCGGTGTGGCCGTTGCATGTTGCGGGCGAACCCATTGTCGGGGATGTGCTTCATGCGGCCTTGTTGTGTTGCTCGTGTGTCGACTTGTGGCAAAGCGAGGGGGAACGGACCTTGGGTGCTTGGAGGCCCATGGACTCTGGCGGAAGAGCAGGCTGACAGGGCGAGAGGTGTACCCCCACGCTACTGCGGTACATGCTGTACATGTAGCACAGAGACCAGGAGAGCCAAGTTTGCCGCAAGGCCGATCAGGAGCCCGTCGTTCCAAGGCACCCCATGTAAGCCCGAAAAGTGGAACCGCCATCCCGCATTTCCAAAGCGGTTAATATCGGCGAGGGTGAGTTGCCGGTCGTCAGAAATTTGGCTGGCCAGCAACAAGAAGGCCCGGTAGGCAATAGGAAAATCGGCCGAAGTACCAAAAAAAACAAAAAAACAAAAAAAGGGGAGGGGGCGGCATACAGGCATGCATGCGAATTGACTGAGTAAGGTGTCGGCGTAGATTTCCAGGCTTACGGAGTACTCAGGAGAATAGACTGGCGCGAATGTTTCCAGCTTCTCGCGAGCGTGTCGACCCAAACTGCTCAGTCAGGTACTTTGCAGGCTCACGGCCCGTGAGCCAGGGAGGATGGTGTCGATGGATGTGAGAGGGTCTGACCCGGTGTGCCGGGTCAAGGAACGCCAAGTGTATACGGATACGCAGTAGACCACACCTTGAATTCTCAGCTAGGGCTCAGCTAGGGTTGAGAAACCTCACACTCGATATCTTGCATCTCTCAATCTGCTCGGTGTCGAGACCTGCAGGTGTTGTTGGTGTCTGTGTCGCACGGCTGAACACATCTTGTGCGTGTTGAGCTGTGCTGGTCTCGACACTGCAGGAGGCAGGATGTGCAGCATAGAACTACAGTGCTAGTCTACACGTAGTGAGTGCCCAGAGGTACCTGGGTACCTACCTGATAGGAACTGGAAGGTGTGGGCTGATCCCTGCCTGTCATCGAGCTGGGGCAGCTTTGCAGGTCGAGCTTCGATGACGCCGTCCCGGATCCCACCACCACCACCACGACCATGCCGCCACGTCTGGGCAACTGTCACTGCCACGAGAGCCAGTACCACGCGATATGGTGCCTCATGTCTCTCCAAACGCTCCGAGAGCTCTGCTGAGGGCTTACTGCGCTGGCACGAGCTGCAGGGCTGCTCGGGCTCACAGTTGTCCCCAGCCGACCATCCACCAGAGAAGCAGCCCCTACTCGACCTCTGCACTGGTCCTCAACACCACCAGCCCTGCCCTGCCTCCACGACCCCGCTGGCTCGAGACCAATGCAGCCTCTCTCTCTCCCTCTCCCTCTCCCTGCTCCTTCCGTAGGGGTTACGCAACCGCGTCGAGCTCCGAGCTTCCCAGCGACATCGCCGTCCTAGGCGGTGGCCTGACCGGCCTCACAACCGCCTACTACCTGACGCGCTTCCACCCCGACGCCAAGATCACAATCTACGAGTCCGAGGCCCGAGTGGGCGGATGGATTGACACAGAGCAGGCCGAGGTCATAACCCTCGAGGACAATGAAGAAACTATCAGCTTTGAGCGTGGCGCCCGCGTCGTCTCGCCCCAGTCCAATATGACCCGGTGGGAGGATTTTGTGCTGTACGACCTGGTATGGTGGCCCTGCAGCCGTGCCTCACAGTCTGTGTGCCATGCTAATAACCTCCCGCCAGATTGAACAGCTGAAACTGGTTGACGAGGCCGTTGCTCTGCGAAAGGACGACCCAGTGCTGAGTAACCGCTACGTCTTCTACCCGGACCATTTGGTCAGGGTACCAAGTAACCTCCCAAAGGATTTCTTTGGGAGGCTGAAATGGTTTACGGACGTCGCATACAAGGTGTTGACTGAGCCTGTCTTTGCCGGGATAATCCCGTCATTCGTGTCTGCCGTCATGAAAATGAACGGGCAAAGCAGCCCGGGAGCACAGCGAGCGGCAGGCGGCAATAGAGATAGACCATACGCCATTGCGGACATCAAAGACATATCCATGGGCGAGTATTTTGAAAACCTCCTTGGTCGGCCGGACCTCATCAACAACCTCCAATCGGCCTTGGTCCACGGCATCTGGGGCGGTGATGTCTGGAAGCTGAGCATGAGGGAGGGCACTTTCCAGCAAGCCCTCATAAAATCCACGCATGGCGGAACCCCCTTCATTCCAGTCAAAGATCACGATTTCTTCTCGGGGCGCGATGTCGCTGTCAGGAACGAGTCTGTGCTGCTGCTGGCCAATCATTTCAACCGCAGTATTGGATACATAGGTTTCCGTAACGGCTTCAGTACCCTGACAGATGCATTGGCCGACGTCTTGAAGGATAATCCCAACGTGACCATCAGGACGCGCACCCCCGTTACTTCGGTCAGGTACGAGCAGGGAAAGGCAGTCGTCTCTGCACCCGAACAAGCCGGGGCCACCGTGGCTGGTGAGGCGAAGTACGACAAGGTCATATCAAGCCTGTACAGTGGAAGCCTGGCCAAGCTTACAGGCGATGCTCTCCCAACCTTGAAGAACCACAGCACAGCTGTGACGATCCAGATTGTGAATCTGTGGTACCCCGATTCCTCCCTCACATCCGGCCACCCCGGCTTCGGCTACCTCATCCCGCAGTCTGTGCCCACGGACTACAACCCACACGCGGCGCTGGGCGTCATCTTTGATTCAGACCGCGAGGCGGCCGCTGACGTCCCCGAACGCCAGTCTGCAAAAGGCACGAAACTGACCGTCATGCTCGGCGGGCATTACTGGGACTACCTGGACGCCGACTCATGGCCCGACGCCAAGGAGGCCACGGCGATGGCCATGGACACGGTACACCGCCAGCTGGGCATCCCGCCCACGGAGCCCGTCTTCACCTCGACCAAGGTCTGCCGCGAGTGCATACCGCAGCACCTGGTCGGCCACCGGGAGCGCATGGCCCAGGCCCACACCGAGCTCTACGACGCCTTCCGCGGGACCCTGTCCGTCGTGGGGAGCTCGTACACCCCGCCCGGCGTCCTGCCCAGCCTCAAGGCCGGCCGCGACATGGCGCTCCAGGTCTCGCGCCAGGGTTACAAGCTGCAGGATGGGACGCAATACGACATGGCCCACGTCGGGCACACGGGGCTGGGTCGCTTTGCCTGTAGGAATGAGACCTACCGCCTGCGGAGCAAGAAGCATCTGCCATACCGCTTCGGAAACACCAATGTCGTGCATGATGACGGTTGGTCATTCTAGTGGTTACCTCTCTCTGATGCCGCCTCGGCTTATAAGATTTGGATGAGAGGGTTCTCGCAAGTAGAATAGAGAATACGAGAGGTGAAAGCCCTCGTTGCAACACCCCAATGAGGGAGTATCCCTTCCATCACGCCCTGCACGCGGGCTCAAGGACGTGACTACGAGCACTGCTGACAGGCACCAGATCGAGCGGGCGAGGTATTAGGAAGAAGGCCAGCAGTAATGAATGGAGGAGGGCACGGTTTGGATCGATGCATGAAGTTCCTCTAGTCTCCGACTGTCCGGACTGCTAAACTGAAAAGTGGGCGTGTCAAAATCTCGTCCAGTCGTCCCAGATATCAGTGAAAAAATGGTGTACAAGACGAGGTCTAGCAGTCAACGCAACAGCCCAGAGGCATACAAAACAAACCACTCAGACTTCTCATGATGAGGATTCATCAGACATGGCGCAAAATCAGTCGAGCAGCGGACAGGAGGTTTTCCACTGCGCGGTGTCTGCATGATCTGCATAGTCACTGTGACTACAAGTTTTGCTCGTATGGTCTGAGATGCTGGCGTAAGAGCCCACTATCATGCGGAGTCGCTGCTCACACCAACGCAAAAAGTGATCTGCTCTATGCATAGTCATGTCATATCGCATTTCTATCCTATGTCCCAGATCATCATCAGCCGTGGTATCATTTCGGTCCATGCCTTGCCTACATGAGATCTACAGCAAGAAACGACAGAGAGTAAGATATGGTGCAAAGAGGCGTACGACGAGTCGCCGTCATCTTTTGCAGCCACACCTTTCCCGATAAGAGGGAAAAGTAATAATAACCTATATAGGCAAGCACTAGAGAACTTGTTCGGGGAACATGAGAAGGGAATAAAAAAGTGAAGGCCATATGCGGGCATGATTATGGGTAAGCTTTTCCCGTACCCAACCAAGTCAGGGTTCTGTCTCAGGTTTCGGTGAAAATGGTGAGCCGAGCTTGACCTCGACCGCGAGCACGCGAGTTTGATTCTCTGTGGTGGGCCCTAGATCCTCTTGCCTTTCTGGTTGAGAACTTGACCGCCGTGATGTCCGAGGCGCATCTTGTTCGATCTTCTCACTGGGCCCCTCCCCTTGCTCGGTACTTTCAGGGAGAGTGGAGACTTGACGTTGTGCAGGTACCTCCTGGGGAGAAGTTATCGCCTCTTCGACGTTAGATTGGCGCCGCCTCCTGTCCTTGTTTTCATCTGAAGTCGCCCCGGATTCGACTTCGCGGCGGAGTTGATATTGAAAGTCCAGTTCTTGCTCTTGCCCTGAACCAGCCGTGGTCGGCGTCCTGAGGAGAGCGACTTCCTGACCAACACTGGTAGCAGCACTGGTAGTGGCGCTGCTCGGAACAGCACTACTCGTGTTGCTCATGGCGCCGCTGGTGGGGCAGGTGGTGGATGTGGCGGACCGGGGAGTTGTGGACGGGACGATGACATTGAGAACGCAGTCGTCCAGGTGCTCATAGAAATCTTGAGCTGTGAAGAACTGAATGTGACAGATAGAGCATTTAGCAGTTGCACCCACACTGGTGGCGCCACGGGACAGAGCTGAGCCACCATCTCTGGACGACGCCGCAGACGAGGAGCTGCTGAAAGCTACTTGTTTACGGCTATTCGGCGGCGTTTGTTCGACATTATGAACAGCCGTTAAATGCCGCTTAAAGACATCAGCGCGGTTGAAGGATTTCTCATACGCCGTTCCGGGTCCAGGGCAGAAAGGACAAACCATGGTTCCTTTGTAGTGCGTCAAGGCATGTCGATTCTTGTCGTACTTTCTGGCGAAGCCTTTCGTGTGGTAATCGCACGTCTCGATTGGACACTTCTCGGGTCTTTCCTCCATGTGAGTCAACATATGGGCAGCGAGATCTTTGAAAACCCGACCGCATTGTGGGTGTGGACATCGATTGCGGTTTGAAGCAGGCACGTCATCTGGTCTGTTGATGCTCGCAATGTTGGCAAAGCTCGTGGTGTTGTTTTGAATTGGACTGGCTTGGAAATTGATTGCTGCCGGTGTAGCGAGAGGCGGTATCTCCAGAAACGGAGCTGCCAGAAGAGGCGCTCGTTGTGTAGCTAGAAGGTGTGGAGGGATGCCATGAGGTGAGGGATCGGGCGCTGGGGCAAGCCTGGGAACCTCAAGGATCGGAGATCGACGGCTGCTTCGTGGAGACACGGCTTCAGATCGTTGCTTGAAGTCGGTATCTTCCTCCCCGCTGTCCGACTCCTGGTCATTAACATCCACCGACTGTCTAACTTCCTTCATCCAATCTTTCAAGATTGTCATTGGTGGCCAGTCCCCGCTTGCCTTGCCACCCCTGTGAGGGTTGAAGTGGGCTCTCCGCAAGTGAGCTGCTGCATTGTAATATGCACCATATCGTTTCTGAGTGACGCAAGCCTTGCACTTGGACAAAGGCACCACCGGTTGTGGTGAGCCTGGACTATAAGTCTGCGGTTCGGAGCAAACCCACCTCTTCACAAGAGCAGCGTGCTTGGCATCATTGTGCCTTCGAAGTTCGTGTTCACCCCGAAATCCTTCGGGATATTCGTTGCATTTTGCACAAAAGACTCTGCGAAGTGGTGGCCGTTGGTACGATGGCCGGATCCTAGTTGCGGGAATCGGGGAAGTCAGCCCTGTGCCTTCACCGCGAAACATGGGGCTCTCGGCAACACTGTGTCTCCGGGCTGGACTGGTTGATTGCGGCGACACCATTGATATATCAGAAAAGACATTAGGTGCAAACGAGTTCCCTGCTGCAAATCCACCGTTCGGACTCCAACGTTCGCCGACAGGGCGGACTTCGGGTAAGGGTCGTCGAGATCCCTCTCCAGAACTGGGAATGGATGGTGGTGCGAGTTCGCCGGGCCGAAAGCTGGGAGTTCTCTGCCTGATGAAGCCGTTCGCGAAGGTACCGTTATTGTCAATGCCCCCAAGGACCATCAAGAAGTCTTTGGTCGATGTCAGACCTCGCTCATTCCAGGAATCTTTCTTCGTCATGTTGTACAACATGTTGAAAAGCATGCTGTCATCTTCGCTCATAGCCAGGTGATAGTCGTCAAGCATCATTGGAGACGCAGCGTCAAAGACACTGACCAATGCCTTGTATACACCCGTCATAGTCGCTACTGGTGAGACCATGGTAGAAGTAGACAGAGGGCTGGCTCTCAAACCCGAGGAAGCAATATCCGCAAGTACAGTCCGTACAACACTGAACAGACACAGAGACACAAAGACAGCAACCCAAGTTCTCGCATCGACGGGGCCGCCGTTTAGTGTAATGTTCTCAAATGACTGCAGGAATTCAGTCATGCAGTTGTATAGCAGTCGATACCGTCCGTGATTGGTAGAGTCATCACAGGCTGAGTGTGTTTGCAAAATGCTGGCTTCTGCATGTATTGAGGGCTCGGGTTGTTGCAAGTCGTAAAACAAAACTTCTCTGAGCAGTAACTTCACCCGGTATAGAACCGGAAACGTTACAGCCTCAGCATCCCTATCCGGAGACATGTATCTGCTCAGTCTGAGAAGCTTCCAAAAATCGTACGTTGTCCCGCTCATATTCCAACTCGCCGCCAGAACTGTTAGTAAGGGTGGTGGCCTTTCGAATGGTTCTCGCGAGAAAAATGGCACGGATTTGCCAGACGGCGATAATTTCGAAAGATCTTCAGACCACCAGAACCCATCATCGAAATCTAGGCTGTGTTTTACCAAGCGTGAAATATCAGCACTCGATAGGTATGCTTGTTCGAGATAGTCATTCATGTTTCGCCTTGGCACGAGCGGCGAGGCGAGTGGAGTCTGACTCTGCCGCGGGGAGATGGATACTACTCTCTCGTTAGTTGTTAATGTAGTTGTATGATGCGTTCGAATTAACAAACTCGGCACTAGAGTCTCGGCGAAGGCAGCAAGTGACCCTCTATGACAACCGAGGACAGCCCAGAAGCCGCCGGAGGCAGAAGTGGCCTGGTCCAGGCAGTAGGAGCATGGGTCGTTGGAGTCGCACTACGCTATTAGAAACAGCACACACGGGATACACGAAGCGGAACGCTACTTACTCCTCGCCTCGCTATCTTGCATCGAAGGCATGGCCTAACATCGCGTAGCAGCCTGAGCTCCTCGATGGACTCTAGCTTGGACTGCCCAACACGACTGCGCTTCAAAGGTGGGAGAAATGGGTCCACTTCTGAGTCAAACGAGCCTCGCACATCCCTCGTAGAAGCTGTGGGCTCTGATATGAACGAGTAGGACCTCAATGAGTCTCTGGGATCGCGAAGAATCCCCGGGATCGGGGGCGTCGAGAGGTGCAGGCTGCTACTAGGCCGTGGCAAATATAAGGGCGAAGAGTTTTTCGAGTACTCATTACTATACTGACGGTGATGGGCCGGCTGATCAGATAAAAGTGGTGGTGTGTCGCTGACAGACATTCCTGAGTCCCGCTTGGACCATAGCAAATGGTCCCTGTTGTGCTGGTCTCGCTCCTCTTGGCTTAGGAATCCATAGATGTAGTGCAAGCACCTTTCATCCCAGCACTTGAAGGAGCGAGACCCGCGGAGCTTGGACGGGAGAATATCCCTCAATCTCCAACCCCGGGCGATCGGATCATAGTGCGATAGATTTCGGTCCAGCCATGTCTCGTAACCAGCTGGAGCATCATGTCGAAAATAAAACTTCAAACCCTCGTTTACCCTCTGTTCGTGGAGATCCAGACCTGTTGGTGTGTGTTAGAACACAGTGAGGCTACTGCCTCGTGTGCTGATATAAAGTCTCGGGAAACCAGGACGTACCTTGTTCTAGACAGGCCGTCTCGATACACTCACACTCGTACTGGAGTGCTCTGGCGTCCTCGATCTCAAACAAGACCGGAATCTTATCGGATATATCTGGTGTGCTACAACATCAGACGAAGGAGCGCCAAGTGGACACAATCAGATGCAATTGAAACAGACAAGACATTGGAAATACAACGAGTGTCGACAACATGTTCCCAGGGTCGTGTGGACTGGGAGACAGAGAGATACGGAGCGGCTTGCTTACGGTTGTCATCGGCGAAAGCGCGCAGGGATCTGAGCTTGTGCCGCAGCATGGCAAGTTCGGCCTTGAAATCTAGGCCTTGCTTCCGGGGTAGCAGAGCAGCGATCTTGGCTTCGATCTCAGCTTGCTGGTCAAGAAGGGCTCTGATGGTAGGGTCCAAGGCGGAGTCGTGGGCAGGACTAGCGGCGGAGGCGGACGCTTGACCCCGGCTGTGGCTATAGCTGCGGCCATGGAATGGAGCGGAGGGGACAGAAGAACCGATCCCGAGACCCCAGGCGGGCCCAGGAGCAGTCGTGGCGATGGCGGCGGAGGAGTCGCGATCCAGCCGGGGAGCGGAGGCGGGTGTGTAGATGGGGCCGAGATTTTCGGAGGCCATGGGGCCTTGACACGGCCGGCGCTCCGGTGGCCGTACGGCAGCGCCAAGGCGATGGAGGATGTGGCTGGCGGCGTGAAGCCGGTTGTCTTTGCGTCCGCCCTGTCGGGGGTGTTTCAGTTCTTGTCTCAGCAGCCGTCCTCTTTTTAATCTTGTCTCTCGCTTGGTCGTGGCTGGCACCAAGGATCGTCGATCCAGCTCTGCAGCGTACGTAGAGTTTTGGGTGGGCGGCCGGCCTCAACGTCACTTTGGATGCAGCTCTGGCATTCCTTCACGCAGGCCGAGCCGACTTGAGCAACAATCTGCCAATTCTGCTCAGCCCTCTTCGGCCGCTTACCAGGCGCGGTTGGCCCTCTTGGTGCACAGAGTGATTCGGCCGACGCCGGTCTTTGGCTTGTCCGGTTCTCGCCAGTGCTGGAGTTCAACAGTCCAAGATGGTCAGGATGGGCAGCAGGTCCATTTGGTGGCCAGAGGAGAGTGATTCGTCGTTTCTTGCGCGGACTCATTGGAAGGCGAGAGAGCGATCAGGCACATGTGGACGGCATGGCGCGTGGCAGAGGAGGCGATCCAAACGACGGCGTCTTGACGTTACTGATGGGACAAAGAGAAGGCAAGAGGGCGAAGAAGACAGGTACAGGAGGCAGGGGCAAAGGGCACAGGGCGAGGATGGGGGTGAGGGTGAGGGCGAGGGCGAGGGCGAGGGTGAGGGTCAAGGCAGCCTGTGGCGCAAGACGACTCAGTCGAGGCAGGCAGGGCGGCGATAGATAAATGGAGACCGGAATGGGGCAGGAGGGCTGCTGCATGCTCATGTGCGATTGATGGGATCTGGAGCTGGGAGTGGGAGCTGGAGCTGGAGCTGTACCAAATGAGGGAGGAGGGCGAGGTGCGAGGTGCGAGGTGCGAGGTGCGAGGGTAGGTACAGGGCCGTGGGTACAGGACCAGGAACAGGCACAGGAACATGCACACAGGGCAGGGCACAGGACAGGCGGGTGATATACATACACAGCTGCACAATATCTACAATGTCCAAGTGGTTATGCAGTCGGAGACCATCGAGTATCCCTCCAACGAGACTGGGGACTGGAAGATACATCGGCAGGGACATCTGGAGGCACGAGGGACCCGTGAACAAGACCCCACCTTGGGGCGGGAGGGACGCAGCAGCGGGAGGGCGACGCAGTTGCTGATGCAGACTGCAGACTGCAGACTGCAGACTGCAGGCGCAGGCGCAGACGCAGACACAGACACAGACAGGTGCAGATGCGGGTGCAGATGCACTTGCACTTTCCAGCTCGAGCCTGGAGGGCCTTGTTGACGAGCTGAGGGGATGGACGGACGGACGGGGTATGACCGTTGAGCATGAGCACCCAACATCAATCAACATTGGTGAACATGAACATGAACATGTCCTAGGCTGGGCAGGGGTACAGCAAGCTGGGCTGGGCAGGGTAGTCTACCAAGGTAGGGCATGGCATGGCGAGGAGGGCCTGTCTCTCCTTCCTCTCCACTGACTGTCCACCATAGACTGCCGTCACTACTGTGTATGGAAATGCAGCGTGAGTGAGTATGCGTGCAAAGACACGGCCTACAGCACTACCTGGGTACCTAGGTACCTAGGCAGGTAACAAGGACCATGGGCGGCGTCCAAGGGACTAGCCTTGGAAAGCAGTGCCTTGAGTGCAAGGATCAGTGCAGAGAGGGGTGGGCCGACCGTTGACTTGTTGATGGTGGCCGTGGCTGAATGAATGGCATGGCTGGCAGATGGAGGGGGCCGGCCAAACAGGCAGTGTGCGACCGGCTTGGTCTATTATCTGCCTATATCTTGGGCTATGGTACGTACATATGGCAAGTACAACACCATGTGGGCTAGTCGACGGCGCTGCTGTGCTGTGCTGTGCTGTGCTGTGCGGTGCGGTGCGGTGCGGTGCATCAGATACTCCCGCTAGGTTGTGACGTGGTGCGAGGTTCCTCGAGCGTGCCCAGGTGCGGTGGCGCGACCTCAGAGCGCCCAAAATCCCGAACCATGCGTGCTCTGCCTATCTAGTCTACTCTACTCTTTGACGCATATAGTCTACATACACTATCACGTATTATAATGGCAACTCACAGTAATTCTGTTGATATCTGCCCTCTGTCTGCCCCCTGCCCTGGGTACGAACCGGGGTCCGACCATGGGCGCAACCTTCTCTCTTTCTCTCTTTCTCTCTCTCTCTCTCTCTCTCTCTGTGTGTGTCTCTCTCTCTCTCGTACCCCAGCCCGACTCGTCGATTTCCCGGCTCTCGACTCGCCTCGACTCGCCGATGCCCCCCCTCCCAGGAGCCATCTATCTTGCTCTATCTCCTCTCAGCTGTTGCGATTGGTACGGCCCGGAGAACACTCCATCTCTTGGCTTTTACATGATCCTGCTCACTAGGCAACCTTGGAAGCTTGGACCCAACCCAGCTGCCTCCAGCTCTCCCTCCCTGGCCCGCCCCGAGCTCCACGAGCTCCCACCCCTGCCAACCTTGCACCTTGCACCTCGACGAAGCTTGACCACCTTCGCTGATCATCAAGGGTCGGAGCTCTGGGTTTTTGGTCCCAAAAAGAACTCCAGATCCTCCCGAGAGGATCAGATCCCCGTCTTGACATGACCACATTGCGCAACAGATGCCATTCTCCTCCTCACGCACGGCCACCTCTCTTGATGCCCGTCATTTATTAAGTCGCCGTGGTCCTATTCTTCTCGGCTGGCGGAGCACCCATTCGCTGCCATCTGCTGGCCCAGCCTCAAGGTCCCTCGTTGCCCGCCTGCCCGCCCGCCCGCCTGCCATGCGTCCACATGCTGCTGTATCCTGGTGTATATGAGCAACGACGCCACTCGCCTTGGCTTGGCGCGTGAGCTCCTGTCTCGCTGGGTGCTGGGTCCCTTCCCCGGGCCTGCTTGGCCAGGCATTTGCCGTCCCTCCCATCCGGCTCCCGCTGGCCGTTATAACAGGGGAGATAAGGCCTCCCACGGATCGCTATATCTCATTGTCGATCCCATCTTTGTTTGGACGCCAAGCTCGATCAACTCTAACCATTACCACAGGCTCGACATGCCGAACGAAACACTCGATGTCTGTGTCCGCGGTGTACAGTACATCACACCGTTTTACCGGCTTGGACGTCCGGGGCAGCATGGGTAGGGATGGCCTCGCAACACTCATCCGAGCACTCGGTGGCACTGCAACCCGCCTACGGCGGAACCGCACGCGCTCCTAGCACCGTATTGCAGTGGACTGAGTGGGCAACGCCTGCAGGTCTACCATGTACTTACAGGCTTCTGCCGGCATGTTTCGCGCAGCAGCTTGTGCGACCCAGCCGTGACACTCGCCTGCCCCTACGACCATGATACCCTCCTGGGCCCATCGCCGCCCCATCGGTTGCTTGCGATGGTACGACGCGCAGCCGGGATCCCAACTATTGTACTATAGGCCCAGGGATTCATTACGGTTCGAGGCCGGTGCCATTCCAGCAGACTGCACCGCATCGCACCGCGCCCCTCTCTGCCGCCTGGTTCGTCCCCATAAGCTGTACAGGAGTAACCCCTCGGGCACGGATACTGCGGATACAACCTGAGAGGCTGGCCTTCAAAGGCATGATCCTCGAGCTTGCTGATCCGCCGGGAAAGGGTCCTGGCTACCCTTGCTCGCCTTGCGAACAGATGAACTGAGTCCAGCCAGACTGGACCCAAGTCTTGACTCGGGATCTACGTGAGATCAAGCTAGCATCCCTGTGATCAACAGCTAGCCATGCAATATGGGAAGGCAATTCGCACATGTTCACAGACACGTCCCCGGCTACCGGACAAGTCGTCCCGCTGCTAGGACGTCAAGGGAATCCTGGGGCTGGTTTTGGCTCCAGCCCTCGACTGTGAATCCTCTGCAGCAGGTCCCCCATGCTTTGTTGATTGAACCTACAATACCAAGTCTATTGTGGGGCAGTGGAATGATGACATTGGAGTCGAGAGTCCGAGGATGGGAACTCAGATACACGTATCTAGTGACTCTGTCACCGCCGGACTTTCCTTTTGCAGCCTGCTGTTCCGTCTGAGAGCTGGAGTTCAAAGTAGTCTAGGAACTTGCCCTGGCCTTGGCACTCAGAGCCCCAGCCTCAAGTTAGTTCAGCGTGCTTTGCATCGTCGATCTTGACCAGGCCCACGGAAAAATTCGGCGGCCTAAGAAGACGGACTCGCGCTAGAGCACACGAGGAGTGCTATCGAATCGAGCGACTCAACGGTGGATGAAGGGGCCGCCTTCCAGAAAATCTCCTAGAAACAACAAACGCTCTCCGTCCCATTGAGCAGTAGGATCATACCAACGAGACGTTGCTGCGCACGACTAAGTAAAGGATGAGACTGCCGTCGGACAAGTTTGCCGTCTTTCCTCTCCGCAAAACTCAATGCTGAGAGCCAAAAAAAAAAAAAAAAAAGGGGGGGGGGGGGAAAGGGGGGGGAAGGGGAAGAAAAAAAATTAATTCAATGTATCACCCACGCGGATGCCATGTGCGAATGAGGCCGTACCGATTGACCCGGGACGGAAAGCTTCTACTAACGCGGGATCGTCATCGTGATAAGACATGAGCATATCGACGACTCAATTCAATCAAATGTGGGCAGGCTGGTTGGCCGAACACTTCAGCAAGCCCGGCACATAGCAAGGAAACTGCAACTCCAAGTGGTCGGCATGATAGCCGATACAGGATGCAACCCCGTTCGAAGGACGCACCACCCCCTCTGAACTCTTTGCGTGGTAGACTACAGTTCTGCTTCCAACGAGCACGAAAACGAGCCTGGTACCAACATCGCCACCATGCAGACTGGCACGCCTCGTCCGCATGCAGCAAAGACGCATGACAACCTCTGGCTATCGGCACAAACTCTCTGGGCACTGGGCTGCCGTACATCACCTGGTCTTGACTTCGGTTGCGGCAAAGCTAATTCACGCACCTGGGGAAAATCGTGATTCTCAAGCAAGTACGGAGTAGTCAGGTAGTCTACTAGCCTCTATCCACTGTGGCCGTCAAGCCATACCCACCCACACCCTATACACGATCTATGCCGAGAGTTGCATACTCATCCGAGGAAAGCAACCCTTTTCAGCTTTGTGACCCACGCCGGTCACCGACAACGTTCCCATCATTGCTTCCCCGCCCGGCCGCATGCCTAATCTTAAGCTTGTTTCCACGTCTGTCGGCCTGTCAGCCGGAACCTAGGTCCGTTCAGCAAGGCGGCATGACTATCACAGCCTGCTTAGTGGCACTTGACCTGTTCAGCACATTTGCTCGCCTCAACAGCCTCAGCTGTCACTTCCCAGTCGCTGCCGCTGATCAATGGCTTTTCATTTGTCCTACAGTCCGCTCGCATTTTTGTTCCCCAACATCAGTCCTAAATCCCCGACACAGCCGCCAGCATCAGCTGGGCATGGATTAGCAGCGGTGAGCGGTTTTTTTTTAACGCGTGTCAGTCGATTCTTGAGGACCGGCACTTGAGTGCACAGTCGCTTCGGGTTGCGACCTTGCACCCGATGGGGCTGAGCACAGCCATACCACTCACCCTCCAGTGAGGACCACCACGACAATACGATGCTCGAGTCGGAGCTTCTTCGGGGGGTTTGGATTGCAACTGCACGGCCAATCGCGGGGTTGCTTGAGTTTCATCCCCAGACTATGGTGGTGTTGATCAGCAGGCAAGCAAGCGTGGAAGAGTGTCCGTCATCGATCTGACGTCCGGAATCGTCAGCTTTGTGGAGCATGGAGGTGCTAGACATCAAAAATCCCGATCTGGCTGAGCAGCATCATAGTCTGATCTACAAGATTACCCCAAAGTTTCTTTGCAGTAGTCGGATCGGTACTCAATGTGTCGGGGGGTCATCTCTTAGCCATTGTAGTCAGCGCTGGGGGCGGCTGCACATCTGCCCACCCATGTCTTGTCTATCACTCTGCTCGCTATATCACAATATATCCTCCTAACACTATCAAACATCGGCATACCCCTTGTCCACTAGGCGGGACAATTTTTTCTCTCTTTCTATTTCTTGTTAAAGTCTGGCACCTAGTATTTGTACTTTGGAAAGTTCCGCGGGGAAGCCTACCCAGTAGCTTTGGTAATATGGTAGGACTCATCAAGTCTATCTCGACCAAACGAGGTGGCGAGCGAAGCTCAGGCCGACCCAAAGCATTGTGGTGTGGTGATGAAAAGCAGACAAGATGGCAGGCGGGAAGGGGCCCGAACATCAAACTGGGTTGAGTATATGGTAGACAACCTTGTAGGATGTTTTTTAACTGGCTCTTGCACTCGAATATCTCATAGACTGGACTTGAGGTTATATGCCCTCCCACTCACCAATCATCGAATCTAGAGATTGACCGGCAGCAGTGCAGAAAATCAGTCCGCTCAAGCAGTGAAGGGAAGAGACTTTTGATCCCGCTTAAGCAAACCTCGAAGAATGGAAATGATTGTCTGTGTATTCTTTGTCTCGTGCCAATCATTGCGGACTCGCCGCTGCCGCATCTCTTGGAAGTGGGTGACCGCCGCAGGACGAGGTGTGCATCGTCCCATCCGGCGACCAAGGTATACTTTGGTCGGTGCTTGCCTTCACCCCCGCAAAACCACCGGTCCTGAATTTGCCAGACCATTTCGTCCCAAGAAGCTCGTGGCATCGTGCTTCAGTGATAGAACTGCTAGCCGCATGCCCGGATGCAGAGTGGCAAGGGTCGGTACAAACTTGACTCCAAGGAAGCTTTGTCATGGACTGACGTCCTGGAACCCTATCGCTGGCACATCTCATCCACAAATCTCTGCTGTCGAGTCCGAGCCCGGGTGCATGGCCTTGATGATGTCCATCGCTGGCAGACGCAGACGGCTCAGTTAGAGAACCAGCGGATGTGCCCTACCCTGAATTGTCGTGCCCTATTGCTTGCCTGCCAGTTCGGCGGCCGCTACATCTCTATGACGGCTCATGACAGCTCATGACAGCCAGTTTTTGGGCGGCGGGCCACCGGCCACTGCAACAGAGCCTTGGGCCACTCGCACCAGTGTTTCGCTCCTAACGGATGCTTATATTATCGCCCTATGCGGCGTTGATATACGCTAATGTCTATTTACGGATTTTCTTTTTCCCTCCTTTCGGAGACCATGTTGAATGACTGGGAACCCGTCCCCACCTCCCGGGCAACACCACACTCCGAGTTCGTTGAGCTCACCCACGCACTGAAATTTTCGACACCCAAGTCCTGGCTTACGTAGAGGGTAGGGGCAGTGCCTCACTGCTCAGCCCACCGCCGCTCCCGCAGCGGCAGCTCCTTTCCCTCGGCACTGCGGCTCCCGTCCACCTCGGCCTTCCACGCCCAGTACTCGCCCAGCCTAGTCTCGGCGTACGAGGCGTAGTCGAAGTCGATATCTGAAATGGTTGCCTGGATCAGCGCCCAGATCCCCCAGTAGAAGCCTGGGACGCCGCGGTACAGGTCGACCTCGTCAGCCAGCTTCTGGATCTCGGACGCCTCGTCGTGCTCAGGCTGCTCGGGAAGGAGGCTGAAGTACGACTGGACGAACTCGGTGATGAAGTCGCGCCGTTGAGACTTGGTGGGCAGCACGTTGTAGTCGCAGTCGAAGCCGCCCCATTCGGCAAAGTGGTTGCATAGGTCGAATGCCGCGGGCGAGGGGACGGCGTACTCGTAGTCGATAAAGGTCACACTCTCGCCGGTGCCGTTTGCTGTGCTATCGCTGATGATCCCGGAGTCTTGCTTGTTGCCCTTGGGCAGCACGATGACGTTGCCACTAAGCAGGTCGCAATGGGCGAAGATAAGCTGGTCGTGTTAGCTACGGACCGTCATATCCACTTGGCTGGTCCATTTGACAAAGACTTACACCGTCCTTTCCCAGGCCTGGCCTGTGGCTCAGCTCAGCTACCAACTTTGACAGCTCAACTTGCAGCTCTTGTTGCCGCGCCCTTTGTGCATCCGTCTTGGTTGGCAGAGCGAAGATCCACTTCTGCATGACGGTCCACACGTTGGGAGCCTGCTTCCCAGGGGCAGCTGCATCTACGGCCTCCTGCAGGGTCGCGTGCTTCTTCGCAGCTCCATTGAGCACATCGACACAGTGCACGTCCATCTTGTCGCTGACGTGTGTCTTCCCCGGTAGGCAGGGCACCGTGGCATGCCATTGAGCCAGCCTTCTTGCCACGGCTAGGTATATCTCGGGCCTCCTCAGGTCCTCAGGATGCGTGACGCTACCCCTGATAAACTTGTACATCATGCCGTTGTTGAAGCGGGCCAGCAACTGGGGAGCCAGGCCATGCCGCGAGAGCAGCTCGTGGTTCTGCGTTTCCCGGGCGCGGTCGATGATCAGGTCGGTGCCCTGGCCGTAGGCGCGCAGCAGGATGGCGTCCCGGTCGACGTCGTCCTTGGACAGACCGGGGCGCTTGTTGACGGCCTTGAGCAGGGTGTTTGTGATGCCATCGGTAAAGCGCACGAACTCTATATTGGAGTCTTCCGAAGACCAGTCCGGGCGCAGGGCCAGGATGAGCTGGCGGGCCGAGTTCTCGGAGTCGGAGCCGTCGTAGGTCTGGGAAATAAAGCGGACCGGAGGATGCTGGTCAGACCCGGCGCCGGCGCGAGGGCCGTTGTCGCCGTTTTGTTGGTCTATCATGGTTGGAGACGGAAGGGGAGGAGGGGAGGAGGGGTCGCTTGCCTTGCCTTGGTCGGACTGGCGTGGGTGTGGAGGGGTTGCCGGGAAAACGGGCTACCCGCCGTTTATGTGTGCAGGACAGCTGCGAATGCACAAACGAGCACGCCTGGGTACGTCAACACACGCCTTTATCTCTTGAGTTTCACGGGTCAGAGTCGATATCACTTTGAGCATGCCTCTGTCTCTACGTGTACGTGACACATCCACAGTCTGGTGGAGGAAGACGTCATACTTTGCCTGAGGAGGCAGTGAAGGGTGGGGGGGGGGAGGGAAGGGTGGGAGAAGGGGGGAGGGGGAGGCAAGCAAGCAGGTACAGCAAAATGAGCTTACAGTCACAGGGCCTCGAGATGCTGAAACAAAAAGAGTCACCTATCTTTTTTTAAGAATAGATTTGTTCCGTAGCAAGAGCTGAAGAATGCAGTTTTTGAAACGAGAGGAAATGGTCAGGACAGGTACTGTCACTGGATTTCTGGAGTCGATAAAAAGACAGACAGACAGACAGACAGTATCTGCCGAACAGGAAAAGAGTCTTGAGCTCAAACAGTCTGTGGAGGAGGGGCACGAGGATGACTTCCCGAAGAGGGAGCGATCGAATGGCAGAGAGAAAGAGAGAGAGGGGTTATTCTGGATAGCCTACGGCGTACAAAACAAACGCCTCCCGTTTCCCCTATGACAAGAGGAGGAGGAAGGTCTGCCCCTGTTGCAGGCAAAGCCTCCACACAAGGGTCCTGTCTGCCTCTGCTTCTTCATCTCTGGATCCATGGGTTGCTTGCTGGGAAAATCAAGTCCCATGTGACAGAGGTGGCCAGCTGGGAGTGTGGATGTGTGGAGAGCACCACCAAAGGGCCAGCTGGCTGCAGCTGGTGGCGGACCTGCCTACCGGGGTGCACGCTAAGTAATCAAGAGACGGCAGCTGCCCCTGCTCCATCTAGATGGGCATCTATATGATCCGCGTGACGGACCATTCTGAACGGCATGCAGGAACTTGGTCGTCTCACTTGTTGACCGGTGGCCGCATTGCTGCATCCCAATATCCCATCATCCTGGCATCGTAGCGCAGCTCCAGCCCGGTGCCCAGGACCGGGCAACGACCACGTCGATGCAGCCAACCCACATACCAGCCATGAATGATATCCTGGGGTATCGATCGACCAGCCCTCATCCACCGGCCCATGCATGGGATCATTCCTCACTTGAGCGTTAATGCCGGCAAGTCTCTGGTCCGAGGTCGAGTGCAAGGCCTATAGCAACCTGTCGCGACCTGGCGCCTTAACCCGCAACTAAGACCCATTGATCATGACTCTCCCAGCTCTCCCGAATTCATCCAACTTTCTCGGAGTGGCCCTGGTCATCAACAGGAACCGCGATGGCCCAAGGTTCGTCTTCCACTACCCACCTCATATAGTCCCTGTTGAGGAACGGCACAACGAGGGAAGTGAGGACGGCGTCGATGAGGATGATGTATTGCTGGAACGCGCCGCGGCGCCTATGGACGGCTCGTCGCCGTATAATCTGAATGTTTCTGAGATGCTCCCGTGGGACCAAGACGACCACATCATCACCGACAGCGGCACTCAAATCGTCCCGTGGGAGCATGTCGCTGGACTCCCAACCAAGGATTTGGAGAGCATCTTGACCCCGGCCAGAGCATATCACAAGACGCTGTTTCAGATCTCCTTGGATCCGTTGTATTTCGTGTCGTATCCCATCCATAAACCCGAGAACGGCATCTGGAAGAAGAAGAGCAAGAAGAGAGAAAACCAGCAGAGGCACAAGAATAGTGATGTCTCGAAGAGGGATGACGACCAGCTCTCACCGCATGAGGATCCCACGGATGGCGACCACAGCGCCAGGAAGAGGGACGCTGCCGATGACGACGGTACAGATGTCAGAGACATGGCTGACAAGTTTACTATGGGTGCAGGCAAGCCTCAAGACGACCCAGAGGACAAGGTCAGCTCCATGACCATGTTCAACCTCGTATTCATCCTCAACCCGAGGAAGCACGAGGCAAAGGACTTGATCGAGACCATGTACAGCAACATCATCCGCAAGGTCAACAAGGCTTACAAATACGTCCAGCAGCGCAGCGACTTTGTGTGGAAGGAGTCCAAGAAGATTCTGTCTATGAAGGACAAGGCACGCGAGGAGAAACGCAAGATGAGTGTGTTGTGGGAGGAGATACTGCACAACTCATCCCTGGCCGCTTCAATGCAGGACTTGTATGATGCCATCTCGCGCAACAAGATTGCTGCGCTTCAGCTTGACACGGGCGAGGCCACGGTCACACACTCCGTGCAGATCCCCGTTCCATTCCACATCTCCGACCTTCCGCCACTGGATCGCGAGGAAGACAGCCGCGGCCTATGGGTCACAACGGCCAACTCTTTTGGGGGAGATAGTGACGCCTTCGAGGAGCCACACTACCTCGATAAGAACTTTGCCTTGCTTCTCATGGACGACGACAAGAAAATTATCTCGGAGCTCTCTGCAGACCCCGATGAAACCACCCTGTCCATGATCGAGTTTGTCCGGCACTCGAAGCCCACTATGTCATTTCACCAGGTCGCGCAGCAGACCAACAATATCCTTACGCTTGGACAGGTGCGCAAGTTTGCGCAGCATTTCATATTCTGGCGGCGTGCCATCGCCATACCCCCTCTGCATGCAAGAGACGTCTACATCCTCAGCCCCAATGCCGACATGAAGGCACTGCCAAAGGCAAGCGCATACTGGGCGAGACAGTTTCCCTTTGCACCAGCTCTGCCTAATTTCCTCGCCGATCTATCTGCCGCTCCAAGGCCATACAAGTGGTTCTGCCCGTCCAAAAGCTTCCGGCCGAGCTATCTGCAGATGCTGGCGTGGCTCATGCGCGGTGGGTGGGTGGCACAGCTCTGTACTTTCGCGTACGTCGTTGTCTGGCCGGAGATCCTGTACGAGGTAGAGTATTCGCTCGAGGCGGAGGAGGTTGCCAAGGCAAAAAGGGCACAGGTTGCTGCCGTGGATGATCTGGAGCACGGATCCCCTGACACTGCAGCCAGCGCAGCGGGGTACCGAAGAGGCAGCGGAAGGAGTAGCGACATGGTGGCCGGCAGCGTCGAGGCCCTGGCATCCTCGACTTCTACTCTTCAACAAACCGCTAGCGTGGCGGGAACTGCCCTGGAAAGGAGCATCGGTGAGCTCAGCTCCATATCTATCGGGGATGAGGCTCAGCCATCACCTCTCCCGTCCTCACCGTGCACTTCCGTTGTCCTCAGAGACGCCTCCGCGCCAGGCTCAGAGATCCAATCCCCCGTCTCTGCCACGTCCCACGGCCGGCCGCAGTCGCAGCCGACTCTCGCCGAGCAGGTTGCGGAAAAGGCCCGCCTGGAGCGCATAGCAGACAAGCTCGCCCGGGAGCTCGCCGAGAAGGCGACGGCGCATACCCGCAAGGCCGCGCCCAGGGCGACGGACCACCCGAGCGTCAACAAGGCGCCTCACCTCGCGCAGCTCAGCCCCCACATCATCCTGGACGCCAAGAAGGCCACCGGCAAGGAGTCACTCTACCTGTCCGCGATCGCGAAGAGGCTGCGGGACAAGAAGACTGCCGCCCCGCCGCCGTCGTCGAGGAAGGCCAAGGCCAAGGCGCAGCAGCCGAACCTCGGCGAGGGCACCAAGAGGGCCGCCGCCGCCGCCTCGGCAGCAGGCGGCAAGGCCGGCGGGGACGGCAAAGAGGCCGCAGACTGGGACGAGAGGGTTGCGAACACGTGGCCGCTGTTTTGCAAGTACTTCAACGGCCGGTCCGCGCTGGAGCGGATCGCGCTACAGGAGGAGATGAAGAGGAAGGACGTGTGGAATCTGCTGACGGCTATGAGCGAGTACCTGCAGTGTGTCAGACACTGGTAGGGTTGCTTTGAGGCGGCCGAGAAATTCTTTGATCAGATGCGTCGAAGAAAATTTGGGGCTCAAAATGTGTAGTTTAAACTGGGTGTGGAAAAAGGTCTCTGGCTTAGAAGCAGCAGTCTTGTGGGGCGAGCACCACCGCTTGATGACGCTTGCGACAGCGAGAGCATCCAGAGAGGGCCGAGAATCTTGCTATATACTGCAATGCATTTGCATAGATCATTCCACTTGTAGTTCACAGTCTCTATTTTCCAACCTGAACACGCACAACCTAGTTCACAAGGAATGGGCAGGTGTCACACGATTGCTCCAATCAAGTTTACCAAAGTGAGACTGTCCAGAGTGGACTTGGTTCGCTGCGAGGGCGGCCATGGTGTCAAGGAGACAAACAACTCTCAGCCAGAGGATCTAGCTACGGGGAGAGCTCGAAGGACAAGTCGATGTTTGCAGTCCTGACACATTCACGTATTCAGAGGCTGTTTGTAAACAAGATGTGTGTAGTATTCCAGATAAGCACAAAGCAGGGCTTTCCCTAACCAGCGAAACCTGTCCCTTTCCTTGCTATGGTTGTAGCCTAATCCCCTCAGAACGACTCAGGTATCATAGTAAGCAATAACGATCTGCAAATAACAATGCCAATAAATCAATGCGGCCCTGATCAATAAAAAAAAAACCAAAAAAAAAAAAAAACACCAACCAAACGACAAAAGTGTTGAATGCAGCTCGAGGAGTCCAGACAAGTGTCTAACCTCCGGAGACGGGCCCCATCTGAGTATGCTTGGGGAAAGTGGCCCCTGGGGAGTGGAGAGATGAAATCTCACAAATCGACACATTAACGCCAAAATGTGTTGCCCTGCCTGAAAGAACACTCCTCAACGTCCGCCTGATGCAAGCAAGAGCAAAGGTCTTGGAATAGCTACAAAAGGAAATGCGTATGACCTCTTAACGACAAGATAAAGAACAACACCACCCAGGCTGCGCTGTTGAGACCAATGTGGTCTCAGGGTAGCCTCAACTCCAGCACAGTGGAACCGTGCTTGTGGGAATTGCGACAACACGGAAGTATGACGACCTCAATTTGTCAATTCCATGTACTCGTCTTCTTCATCAAAGCTGTTGCGGTTGAATTTGATATCTTCCGCGTCGTCTTCCCAGAAGGGATTCGTGTCCAACATACCGTTGCCAATATGACCGTTGACGTCACCTTCTGGGCTGATTGAATTCATCTCGGTGCTAGGGTCGGTACTGTTGAGAGGCTCGCCTTTGTAATCTGTGTGATGCGGCACTCTTAAGCCCGATCCTGCTGTCCGTGAATAGGTGAACTCAGTACCCTCATTCCTACCGAGGGCCTCGAGTAGCTCGGTTTGCATTCTCTTCTCGTCGTCGGTGACACCAAAGGGGGTGTGTCCGCCAAGTTCTTGAATCAGATTCACGAGCTCCTCTTGTTGTTGAATTTTGGCTTGCAACATCCACATGAGATCACGCGTCCAGCTAACGGCGCCGTTCAGGATATCACCCTTGTTAGGACCCTTGTCTTTGTCCTCCATCGGCAAGCCCGTGGTGATGTTCCCCGCAGCTCCGGTGGTCGCTCTCCTGGCACCCGGACCAGCCAGGCCGGATGTCGCTGTGCCCGGATTGGAAGAGCCGGATAGTGTGGGTGATAAAGGGGTGCCATTGGTGATCATCTTGCGGATCTTCTCATCGTCTAGTCTGTGGGCGGGCACCAATTTGCTAAGGTCCTGAATCCTCTCGTTGATGTTGTCTCGCCTCCGCCTCTCGACCAGATTATGGGATTCCCTGCGTCGCTTCTTCTTGGCCTCTTGTTGCGAGGATAGCGCATTGCCCTGGCCCAACTTCGTGGGCATCGACGCACCTTTCATCAGGAATTCGTTGATCTGATGAGTGCCGTGCATTTCGGTCTGCAGTGGTGAAGACAGACCGGAACCAGGGAATGATGCCATGCTGTTTGGCGTATGTGCCCAATGGCCAGAAGGTGCCTTGACATGGTGAGGACCTCCGCCTGTCCGTATTGGCTGTGCGCCGAATCCATCTTGGGAGCCGATGGACAAGCCCAGCGCTCCCATCTTAGGGGTGAGCGGGCTCCTCGCGTTGGAAGCCTTGCGCTGCATAGCCTGCGCCTGCAGTCTCTGACGCGCTTGGATATGGGCATTGTCATTGGGATCCTTGTTCATCTCGTTGGCCAGAGGGGAACCGGCATAGGACATGGGTGACTGTATTGAGTTGCCGAAAGGCTGCGTGTGGCCATAGTTGCCACGGTATTGTGCCAGATTCTGCATGAAGGGACTTTGAATAGGATCCCCATCGGGTGTATTGGAATAGCCGGACATGTGCGACTGGTCGATCGGAACGCTGGGATGCGAATTGAAGCCGGCTCCATTCTGGTTGTAGCCCATGTTCATCTCGTTCATGCCGCTGAATTCCTGCCCTTGCATGCCTGAGCCTCCCTCGGTCGGGCTTGCCAGTCCATCTAGCAGTTCATCGTCGCCGAAGACGGCCGAGCCACTCGAGAATGCATTGTTTTGGTTGTTGGAGCTTGCGCCAAAGTTCTGCTGGAAGCCTTGGTTGAAGTTGAGTTCATTTGGGTTGATGCTGCCGCCACCGGGGTGGCTGAATTGATTGAAGCCCTGCTGGGCCATAGTGAATGGCCGTGTTTATAAGAGTTGAATGGGCTGCTTCTGTATTGAACTGTGGTCGTGCGAGGAGTCGTCCGACGACTCAAATGGTGCTCTCGTTCCGGGGACGCGCGGTTGGCGCCGGCGTCTAAGATTCAAAGTAGACCTTCAAAACAAAACAAAATGAAGTCAGCCTCAATCCCGAAAAAGAACACATCGGCACGATGCAGTATTAAATATGACGCTGGGTCGCGATCGCAGACCTGTAGCACGAAGTGACTCGAAGTGCACAGCGCCACAAGTTGCGGTCAGCACAACCGGGCCAAGTTGTAGACCGAGGCAGTGTTTCTGACAGGGTCTAGGACTCGGAGACGGACCCTCGGAAAGCAGGGAGCAAAGGGAGGGCAGGTATTACCAGCTGTGAGTAAAATAAAATGTTTATGTTCGATTTCGGTGTGCAAAGAGATCGAGCGACAGCCCGTGGACCTTGAGGCTGGAACTCAGTGTGGTGTTAAGTGGGGCGCAGCGATGTGGGAGTGGGAAGAGTGCGAGTCGGTCAGCGCAGGAAGCCGCAAGCGAAGTCAGATTAACTCAAGAGGGAGACGGCCCAGCGGCTTGGTGCGACAAAAAAGTTGCGACGACGCCGAGGTGGGATGCGGCCAAGATGAGATACTGTGCTATGGCATAGAAACAGGCACACACGACCTGAAGGAAGAGTAGATAATTGAAGTTGTCGAGAAAGCGTTTGCCGAAAAGGTGGAGACCTTTTCTTGCTTCTTCCTGCTGCCTAGGGATTTGCGGATGGGCGGAACAGGCGGGCAGCCCTGCCTGTTGGCTTGTTCGCTTGTCGGCTTTGCTGGGATGCCCGGGGCTGCTGCTGTGCGCAGCGGCCTTTTGGATCGTGCTGTTTAGGGACTGTTCTGTATGCAACCTCTCAGCCGCTAGCTCCTGTCGCATTGCAGGGCAACAGATGCACCGAGGACTTGCTCCGAACGACAGGGCCGGGGAAACAGAATGCAGCGGGGCGAAAGAGGCTCCCTCCAGCTTGCAGGTTGCAGGGAGGCTTTGACGAGGCACTTGCACTTACCGATGGTCGTCAGAGCAGCAGGGCGACGATGACGAGGGCAATGATGTTTGCAGTGGCGACTGGCAGACGGTGGGTTTCAATCGCCGTCGCGGGTGCGGTGCGGGTCAGGTCTGGAGAAGGCGAGATGGAATGCTGGGGGATTTCTGGAGAAGGGAAACCGAATGGAGTCAACCCGGCCTGTCCAGTCCGTTCAGAAGTTCTGTGTCGGACAAGGTTGGACTAGCAGCTTTTTGGACGAGAGCGGAGGGAGCACTGGGCGTGAGAAGGTCAGTGCACCCGCACTTCCATTTTCCCACTTCCAAGGTTTGTACAGTAAAATGCGGGACGGTGCACGGTGCAGCGTAGGGGTGAGGAGGGGGATGGTGGGGATGGAGCGCCTCGCTGCCTTGAACGAGTGCTAGCGCCGGAGTAGTCCCCGACGACAACGACCGCCGCGACGACGACGATCAACGGGTCTTTTGTTCCTGTCCAAAATCGTCGCCTGCTAGAGGCTACGGCATCGGACTCGCGGGTAGAAGCGCAAACAGTGACTGACCTTTTGAAGGCTCGTTTCTGGCCTACACAGCCCAGTGCTGTGCCTGTCGTTTTGGTGCGATGTGATGTGGTGCGTAATGCACTGACACGGAGTGGTCAGAGGGTGTTCTCTCAACGCTTTGGCTGACCGGTGGTCGATGGCTGGGTTGGATGGACGAGGACGATGGCGGGGATCGGTGGTGGTGGTAGTGGTGGTAGTAGTGATGGTGGGTGGAGGGTGTGGGTGTCTCTCAGCACTGCTTGTAAGGGTGCTGTGCCGGCGCTGCTGACCTTGGAGATGATGATATATGACCGGTCCAGTCCAGGCCAGGCCAGCCCAATCTCAGTAGCGACAAATCGCGCTGGATGGACTCTTGTCTGGTCCAACGGTCGCCCAGGGCTCTTGGGGGTGGTTGCTGCTCCTTTTTCTGCCCCGTTTGCTCCAAGATGGCCGCTCGTTCAGCGGAGCCTCCTCACGAGTTGCCTGGGGCTCACACCCCAAAATAGGAATGACGGTAGAGATGGGGGCAGAAGACGACCCCGATGATCCGGTCTTACTCAGTCTGCACATGGACGTCAGTCAAAACAATCAGGACAAATCTTGCGCATTTAGTGCCGAGGAGCATCAGCCATCTCATCGCTCCGGGCCTCTCCGCAGTCGGTTCAACCAACCCGTGAGCGATGCAGCCCTCTTGTGTGTTTCCTCCGGCGCAAGAAATCGCAGGGGAGAGAAAGACATGGGATGCGTACCGGTTTCGGTTGGCCTGTGTCTATTTCCCGCTGCACATCCAATGTCCGACGAGCCGATGTTTGAGTACAAGCCGCGATGGAGCGGATCTAATAAGCCCGGCCGGCGGCAGCAGCGCTCTTCACGCCTCGCAATATGGGGCGGTGGTCTGGACCCTCGCTCCGCCGCTCAATACTGCTCTTGTCGAATCGAGTGTCTCTTCTCTTGCTTAGTCTTGCTGCTTCTTCTCGTTCGCCACTTCACTAGCGCTCCCACAGATTGGGGTCGCACACCTGAACTGGGCGAATGTCTTGCTGAACGCGACTCGACGTTTGATGTCGTTCGGAGGCTGTTGCCAACGTCTTTTGGGACTCGTAGAATGATCGCTGGACGTATCTGCCTTTGGTTTCCTTCTTCACTTTTTGGTCAGCTTTCGATCGTGCTGAGTCGAGGTGGTAGTATCATGGGCCTGTCATGAGCAGGCCATGGCCACGATGTGCCCCTGACCGCTCTCCGATGAACATGACACGGGAGGAGCTCATACCAGACGACAGGCTGCGGCCAGGTCGATAGACTTTATGGTGTGTCCTGCGAGCCTGAATTCACTTTTCGTGGCGAGACAAATGAAGAGATTCGAGATTGGCGAGGCTGCAGGGGAAAGGTTCTGGTCCGGACCAGGTCCTATATATACGATGCCTTTGGAAGGCCTCAGATTGGCTGCCACACTTTGGAAATAAACGCAATGTGCGAGTCAGAGGGAGGGTACGTCTAGTCGAGAAATGATCGGGGGACGGCCAAAGTATCTCAAGACAGCAGCAGTTTATATACTCTACACTCAATCCATCTACCTCGCCGGCGAGAATGTCATGTACTTGGTTTCATTATCAACCATCGAGTCTTCTGACTTGGACAGGCGGGATGGTGTGGAAGCCAGAGACACAGATGTTGCGACACAGCCCCAGCCTTCCTCCCTTCACTCTTTCCTGTGTGTGAAACAGCTCTACCACATGCTGTATCTACCGGGGATTTCCCGTGGCGGCATCCTCAGATGGTGGAACTGGACTCGTATGGGCGTTCCCGGGAGGAGCGCCAGGGGAGGGGGGGCATCACCTCCAACGTGACTCGTGTAATCGACCGCAACTAAGACACTTAGCACACGAAGAGCAGGCAAACAAGCTTGGAACCAAAGAAAACGTGCGACTTGCTAGCTCCTCCCACGTAATACAGACGTCGCCAGCTTGCCAGCGGCAATGACGGTCATAAGCTACTTGTTATCCTGGATACTCTCGCTTCCGAGGTCTGGCCGTGGGTTACACAACGATATCTATCCTGCGTGTTGTTTTGATAGGCTCCCACACTCGAGACGATGCGTTGACAAAATGGCAGAGAAAGTTGCCGGTCTGCCTGTCGCCACAGGCACTGCGAGATGAGAATCAAAAAGGTGATCGACGAGCCCAGCGGATCGCACCAGTCACTGAAGCGAATCTAAGATACTGTGGTCGAGCTGCTCCGGTACGGCAGCAGTTTAAAGTTTTGGCGATTGGGGGCCCCCACACGCACGGCGTGCTCGACGGGGAGCGTTGCCTGCCCTCGATATCCCGCCGGCCGGCAGAGCGACAGCGATGGGAGCCTTCCTCATAGCAGAGCAGAGCCAGAGCCAGAGCCAGGGTCGTAGTATAGATTGATAGACTAGTAGGTGATAGCACCAGCGCCGTGGCGGGTCCCATTGTTGATGGGGACCCCTGGACAGGTGGGAAGAGCTGGCTGGCCCGGTGCTATGGGACAGCCATGGGAATGCTAAAGTCCCATATTTTGATGAGACAAATCCCGTCATAGCTGCCCAGTCGAGCCTAAGGATGGACGGGCTGACCGGATGCCCTCTTGCGACTTGGATGGATCGATCATGACACCATGTCCGAAATGCCTGCAAGCACTGCGAGCAGGATGCGAGCAGATGTACAGCTCTCCTTCAAGCAGGGTCCAAGACGCAGTTGCAAATGGCTGGGTGAACCTTGGAGGAGGTGTGATGTGTGTGGTGTAGGCACTGGTGTGTGTGGGTGGCGGGAATGTTCAGGGATCAGATCAGCCCGTTAGAATCAAGACCCCTGCTGCGATCATTGAAGTGCCGCGCCGTATTGGGGCACGGGGCACCCTAAGGCTTCTGGCATCTGCAGACCCCGGACCCGCTATTTCTGGAAAGGTCGCACTAAGTCAACGTCCCAGGCTCCCGACGTCCACCCATCGGCGTCATCCTCAGAGCTGTCGTTCTCGACCGCGAGCCTGGACGTCACCATCAAGACACTCACCCTCCCACCGCACACCAACGACTTCCCCCATCTTCGCCCAAGGCACCCCGAATCGCCCCGGCCCATCCCTGGCATCTCCTTGGCCCCCTGCTATCGTCACCGTACGCGCGGTTTGCCCAGGCTGCCAGAAAGAAATCCGTCGTTTTTGGACACGTCGCAGCGCATACGAAGCTCCGTTTCCGATGATAAGACAACCGCACAAGCGTTGATCCAGATTTGCGAACCCTGCCATCAACACTCCCGGGGCTGAATCAAAGCTCAAGCATACCACAGCACAGAGCAGAGACCTAGGCCCTGGCTCGACCCGACCTGTCTCCTGAAGCTTCCGCATACTGTGCACCTACACCCTCGCGCGATTCCGATCCACACCTACACAGGAATCTGTCACAGAGAAACAAGTCAGTCACCTCTCAGGCCCAGCCTTGCACCCTTTGTTACCCCAGCCCTCCTTAGCGGCTTCTTGATTGCTCCTACCTGCCCCTATCTTGACACTGTCCAATAGAATCTTGTTGTTCCCACATGCTACCCCCCTTCATCGTCTTCAGAAATCACAAGGCAGACCACTGATTCTCGTTACTGTGGCAGCAGATCACTGGGCACACCTTTACGACACCACGTTGAGGCCTCGATACTGTCGGCTCCCTCGCGAAGGGCTCTGGAAAGACCACATTTACCACACCCTCCCCGGACTGCTCGGAACAAAGCACATAGCTCGCTGAGAACAAGATGGCATCAGCATCATTTCGAGACCAGATGAATGCCCTGGGCTGGTCCAGGCGCGGCCAGGATGAGCCCGTAAACACGTCCCAACAGAGCGGCTTCTTAACGTCGATCAAGTCACTGAATCCTTTTGGCGATCGTGGCTACGTACGTCTCCCTACGACGGAGGGCGCCGGCGCTCCACTACCGGCAGCCTCGCGACGAGAGGAGGAAGAGGCCTGGTTTGCATGTGAGTCGTTGATCGTCGCTTAGAAATTTCACTTGCGCCAGAGAGCCTCTGTTCCCCTTGCAGAGGACAGCCGGCCCTACGAGGGCGCTGCTCGAAGCGCCGTGTCTCACTACCAACGGAACATGGATCTCTATCCTTACCGTCCGCTTGAATCCGTCGCAACGAACAAATGCTGACTTGGCGCCTCTGGGGCTTGTTCCGACAGTGAGTAGATGGGACCGATTGATGATATTCGGCGCATGCAACTTGGGCGCTCTTGCGTGCTTCGTTATCTGCTTTTTCCTCTTTCCTGTCTTGTCACTTAGACCGTCGAAATTTGTCATTCTGTGAGTCCGCGTGTTTTCCCTATGTACCATGTGAACATCGCAGGAAAGAATAGCGCTGTTTGCCCCCGATCCCATCCCGAAGTGCCCAAGGCGGTACATCCTTTTCCTACATCCCACGCACGAGGGCTACTTAGCCGGCCCGTTCGCTATGGAGGAAACAAGCTTGGTCTCCTGCAGCTACCCGCCACGCATAAGCTGTCGATCTCGCATGACACGCCGAACAGCCAGTTCCTCGCCCGGTGACTGGTGAGGATGACCTGCAAGGCACAAGCCCTCTTCCAACTTATTCCAAAGCACAACTATCTCCATCCCGTCCCGGCCGTGCTAGATATGCATGACTGACTCATATACTCGCCTCCAGATGGACGTTGGGATCGGCGCTGTTCCTCGCATCCTTCGCGGCTGTGATGGGACCATGGGCCTACCTCCAGCACTTGCTCTCCGGCCCAAGGCTGCCTTTCACGGGTGCCTACTTTGGGTCCATATTTCTTACATTTTACTTCGCTCTTGGGGTGAGTCACCCTTCTGCCTCGCCATTCTTCGTGTGCAGAAGACGTCGCTGTCCCGCCCGAGACCCTGGCTGACCCTGTCCTCCTGTCGCAAACAGCTCCGCAGCACCATCCTCACCCTGATTTCAGCCATTATACAAATTATTTGTCTCGTCTGGTATCTCGTTAGCTACTTTCCCATGGGCTCCAGCGGCCTGCGTGTCGCCTCGAGCTTCGGCGCGAGGAGGGCTGCCGCTTGGGTGACCGGGTGAGCTGAAAGCCTGCGGGCACCCTGCCTCTGGAAGCGGATACCTCTCTCTAGACGTCACGAGGCCGAACGTGATCGTGGAGGCATAATTCTTTTTACACGGCTTGTACTGTCACCATGCGGGCTCTACGATGACTACTGGTCATGAGGGCGAGGTGTAGAGAGTGAATTTGTTTCAAGGAGCCGACGAGCAGGGCTGAAGGTGTTGTAATGATGATGGGGTCGGCGCACCCTTTCTTTGGGCAAGCCTCAATACCGCAACAAGAATCGCTGTACGAAAGCCGGCGTGATCAGAGATCATGCACTACTACCGTATTGTAACATAACATGTTCATCCCGGTTTCCGTATTCCGAAAGATGCACGACATAAATGACTGCTGCCATATCATGCGCAGCTACCGGGGCGTTGAGTGGCCAGATGCTGGGCGCAGGGCGCTGAGCGCGGCTACGAGAGAAATAAATGCAGCCTCCTAAGTAGGCTCGATGTGACCTTGCCCTTGCAGTGGTTTGGTTCACGCTATCACCACAACCCTTGGAAGGGATTCTCGAAGGGCCGATACCATGATCATCCTAAATTGCCTTCTTGACCAGAAGCTTGCAAGGAGCCATGCCGCTAGATTGACGGTGTGAGGTCTCGCATGCGAGCCGACGCCTGTGATAACTCGACCCGTGCGGGTACTAGTCAACACCGTGGCCCCCCCCAACAAAAAGAAGACCTTCTTCGGAAAATCGAGCATTCTGGTCGGGATGAAATTTCTGTGGCAAAATACTTCGCTTTATGGAGTGTACGGAATTTGTGTTTCTTGGCGGGGGGGGGGGGGGGGGATGAGCCACGGTGCACCTGCGCCGCGGCAAGCCATTACCGTCGTCATCACGTTGCAGCCCACCTCCACCTTCCTACATCGCGGCCAAGACATTTCCTGGACGTACGGATGGGCGACGCGAGTTGCACGGGCAGGCACGCGCTGGATGCAGAACGCCCGATCTTGCTGTGTGCAGAGTTGCAAATGCGACCCAATATCTTCGCGAAGAGGTGGGGGGGGTGAGGGGGGCCTTGTGTATTTCTGCCAGGCGTTTCTCTCTGTCTGCAAACATCACGTCGGATGGCGTCTGGTGACACGATGTCAGGAGAGGTGGTGCCCTCCTTTGCACGCTATGTTGTGTCTTGCCTGCCCCCGGATGACTAGGTGGTAGACTACTTACCGTCGTCATGCATTCTGACTCGTCGGGGCCGGGTTTGAGAGAAGGAGGAAAGGTTCCGGGGGAGGGGGGATTGAGTCTGGTTGGGCTGGGTTGGGGAAACAAAAAAGAGCCCCCATCTGCATGGTCTGTTGTTGGAGGAAGTCACTGGTGAAGCGGGAGGGAGCAGTCAAATATCTCACACCAGTGTGTCAGTGGAGCGAAGCGAACAAGTCGGCGAGCTGCGTCGCATAGTATCGAGGCCGGAAGAAGCGCCGGCCGTTTTTGCATTGCAGCATGCTGTTCTACATGCCTGCAGCGACGGGAACGGCTTCACGTGCACCATAGACGCCATTATCGAGATTCCACCCAGCGGGGGTGGGAAGGTCTGCCGACGATTTGTCTCTGATTGACCGCTGCGGGCACTTTATACTAATGCATATGCACATATAGATAGTCTATATATATGTATATATGTATATATATATATATATATATATAACGTTAGATAGCAGTGGGAGAGACATCTCGAATCAGATCGGGCACGGTCATGTATGAGCGAGCGGCTCGGGCAGCGGTGAGATCTCAAACAAATACGTCACCAAAATGCCAACCGTCAACTGGTAGTAAGTACCTCAATATTCATCCCTCGCGCCGAGCTACCCCTAGATCTGGAAGAGACCTAAGGACTGTGCTGAAGTGAAGGTGGAGTGGGCCTATAGGTGAGTGTTGGTCTATAGGTGAGTAAGGCTGCGCTCGGTTAGACTTGCCCTTGTGGCCGTCATCCTGGCTAGCCTGCCGCCGGGTGTGTGGAACTTAGGCGGACAGAGGTCTGTAGTTGTGCTGGACTGCTAGTAACCAGAATCCCAGAGCTATACGTAGAGTGATCGGGACCCTTTCTCGGCTTTGGGAGATGCTGTGAAGAGTGAACTTCCTGGAGCCACCCATCCTGCCTTATGTGACGGAACCCGCTACGAATGTAGCGTCCGCAGCTACCTAAGCACCTTGCTTGTTTGGCTTATGTAAGCTCCCGATCGAAGTGGATATGAATGGCCCGTGCGTGCCTGCCGGGTTGTACTACCCCAATCTGTACCTGCTTAAGTACATGGCCGTAAAAGTTTCTGCGGGGCGGCATGATTAAATGTTCTGCATCAGCGTCAACATCTGCAATGGGTACATTCACGAAGGAATCGAGCCGGAAGACCCGCCAGGGTAAGACTGGACACGGTCTTGACAATGTGAAAATCAAGGGGGAGAATTTCTATCGGTCAGCGCCCTCTCCAAGCTGTGAAGCACACCCACTTGTTTGACGCTCTTTTCTAACAACGCCAGCAGCACAGCCAAGCAGGCGAAACAACTGAAGATCGAGAAGAGCGGCAAGGCCCAGCGAAACGCCGCTGGCCAAATCACGCAGGCCGCTGCCTACCAAAGCCGAAGCATCCCCGACGCTCGCATCGAACCGAATCGCAAATGGTTTTCCAACTCGCGCGTCATCTCCCAAGACAGCCTGGCCGCGTTCCGACAGGCCATGTCAGAGAAGAAGGCGGATCCATACAGTGTCCTACTTCGTACCAACAAGCTCCCGTTGTCTCTTGTGGAGAAAGAGAAGGAAAATGGCGTCGAGAAACATCAGGCGAAGATGGCCATCGAGGCGTCACCCTTCGATACGACCTTCGGGCCCAAGTCGCAGCGGAAACGGGTCAAGCTCGATGCAGGGAGTTTCGAAGACCTGGCGAGAGATGTGCATCAGCGTCTTGACTCGTCAACTTATCCTTTGGATCCGGATTCCAACGTGTGGGCAGACGATGGCCATCTGTCGTCAGCTGTGGAACCGATATTCAAAAAGGGCCAGAGCAAGCGCATCTGGAACGAGCTGTACCGCGTGATTGACTCGTCCGATGTTTTGATCCAGGTCCTCGACGCCCGAGATCCTCAAGGAACACGCTGCGAGAGTGTGGAAAAGTACATCCGGACGGAGGCCCCGCACAAGCATCTTATCTTCGTGGTGAACAAGGTCGACCTTGTACCAACCAAGATTGCTGCAAGTAGACCATTGGTATCTCGACCCACATTTTGGACTCAAACTGACTTGACTGCAGGCATCTTGGGTGAGGAGGTTGTCGAAGGAACGACCAACACTTGCGCTGCATGCCAGTATGCAACACCCTTTTGGCAAAGGCAGCTTAATCAACATGCTTAGACAGTTTGCGGTGCTTCACAAGGACCGGAAACAGATCTCAGTCGGCATTATTGGCTATCCAAAGTGAGTGATTTCAACACGCCAGATACGTCCCTACCATTCCCAGCGAGCGCCAGCTGACGAGTACAAGTGTGGGCAAGAGTAGCATTGTCAACATGTTGCGGGGCAAGAAGGTAGCTGTGGTAGCACCTATCCCCGGCGCAACCAAAGTCTGGCAATACGTCACGCTGTGGAAGGATACTTGTAAGCCTACTGAACTTGTCAAGCCACAAAAGATTGGCGAAATTTCGAAGTTCAATTTCTGACCTGGGCTTTGCTTTAGATCTTATCGATTGTCCAGGCATCGTACCCGCTGCGAAACAAGACACGCCAGAAGAGCTCTTGCTCCGTGGTGTGGTTCGCGTTGAAAATGTGGAGTATCCAGAGCAATACATTCCAACGCTTCTATCACGAGTCAAGCAGCATCACTTGGAACGAACATACAACCTCCAAGGAGGATGGACGGATCACATTCACTTGCTTGAGCAGCTCGCCCGCAAAGGCGGGCGGCTGCTCCCTGGCGGCGAGCCGGACGTGAGTGCCGTGGCTAAGATGATCATCAATGACTTTTTACGGGGCAAACTTCCATGGTACACGCCGCCCCCACCCACGAGTAAAGGGGGCGAAGGGGACGCAGGAAACAGTGGAAGCTGTTCTGAAGGAGCAGCACAGGAGTGCCAACAAGACGATGATGATGCGACAGATGCTTCAGCTGAAGAAGGTGCAGAAGAGATTTTCGAAGGCTTCAGCCCATCAGCTTAATGTTATCACTAAAAGTTGTAAAACAAATGCAATTCTTTGGTACTATCACCTCCCGCCGCCGCCTTATATTTGAAATCGCAAGAGGCCTGCAGGCCTGCAGGCCTGCAACCTCGGATTGAGAGCATCTCTCTTTCCCTCGAGCATTGGATTTGGCCCACAGTGCCAATCTGTGATCTGCTAGCGGTGAGTCGTCGTCTTGGAGATGTTATTAGATGTTTACTGACCTCCATTTTCCCAAGGTTTGCAGGTTCACCCATGACAGGCAAGATCTGGTTCATGCCAGCCCCTCTGCAGGCTAGCACTTCCGCAGGCCAGCATCTTTGCAGCCAAGCTGGTTGTGAAGCACCACTTGATAATGATTGGGCATGGTGCGGTTACATGCCTCGCACACATGGGGCGCGTCCATACTATGCCAATATACTGCTCGGTACTGTGGCAGCGAACGTGGGTTAAGTCTGAACTTAGAATCTGTCAGACCTGAAAGACTGCAGATATATGCGTCGAATTTGTTGACAACTTTCGTTGCCCAGTCCTTGTCAGTGATGAACCAGACTTCGTCGACCAACGAGCTCAATTTCCATCGGAGCAAATTTTCCTCATCCGAACGGTCACCCCTATTGTTAAAGGTGGCTGCCCACACCCATTTCCTCAGACCTGTCCCAAGCTGTTGCAGAAAAGACATGTTCTTTCTAAGCTGGTAAAAAGAATTCATGCTAAACCCAATGTCTTGGCTCGTTATATGACTGAAGCTCCATCCCGGGTCATCTGCCATGTGATTTTGAACACGGTGAAGGCCTGCCATTATGGATGGAACATTAAGTCTGCAGAATACGGGATGATTGTCAGCGCGTTGCCATTTGTGTGACGACTGCAATTTGAACTTGGCCAAGTAAGTTTCCAAAAACTCGTCCACAGTTTGTGTTTTGTATCTTGCCTTGTTCATCAGGTCAAGTTCAAGTTCTTGGTAGTGCGCATCGTCTGCACTATTCCGACCGTCTGGGCTTGGGTGCAATGGCATGTTCAAAGATGGCACCTTGTGATCTCGAGCAACATCAGCTTTGTGGCGTTTCATAGATGGTTCCTCTGTCTCGTGGTCTTGAGTAATATCAGCTTTGTGGCGTTTTCTAGGCTGCTTGTCCGTCTTGCGGCATTTTTGCTGAAATATGGGCCGCTGGTCGGTAAACTGTGCCCACAGGTTGAACAGAGGTGTCGCAGCATCGTCCTCATTTTCTCCCTCCGCGTCTTGTTCAGTGGCCAGCTGGTCGGCAAGCTCAGATTCCGGCATGCTATGATCACGACCTTGGCGGGGTGCCCAGATTTCAGAGAGTACTTTGATGTCGCTAAGAAACAAATCCGAGTCCTTGTCAGCTGTATCAGGGGTATTGTCGCGTCCGGTGCTGATCTCTCCGCTACACATGTCCTCCCATCTTCTATCTTCGGCTGTCGATTCCGGGAGTCCCGGATTTGGAACTTGAGGCCATGCAGGCAATATCTGCCACGAGTCCCATTCTGATTCCGTAAGTGAGGCAGAGTGATGAACAAGCCACGATCGAAGACGTGTCAGACTTGCGAATATCGCCAACTTCATTTCCGGCCTTGCCCAATCAGCATCACTCACAAAATACTCTTCTGACCTCTCCAAATCTAATTTCAATCCTTGAATTACGCTTTGAGTCAACTTATTCAAATTGTCTTGTTTGAGTAGTTCTGTGGGAGGACAACGTTGAAGGACAGGACCATCTATGGCTACAACCGACGGAAGGGGATACTCGGTTTTGGTTGTAACTTTCCGGAAATGTAACCGAACATGCTGGTCAATCCTTGTGGAGATCGTGTCGGGTATTCCGAGCCGCGACCTTCTCCGGGCAAGATCCCTGGCCCAGTTCACCCTCGGAACGCCGGCTGTAAAATAGGAATTAGCAAGTTAACAAAGACTGGAGAGATACCTAGTTGCTTGAGACGCTCTGAAGCTCATACCTCTCAGGCTATCCCAGACTGGCTTCTGCAAGATAGTCCCAAATGGATTGGCGAATTTGCGTTGGAGGTGAGTCCAACGAAGTTCTCGTGTGATGAGAAGGTCTCGTGCGATGAGAAGCCAAAGTCTCTGACAATTCCAAGGGCACACAAAGTCTGTGCTGATTGAACTCGGCGCAAGGTCGAGTGCGATGTGCGCCACTTCGAGCCAGTTTATCCCAGTTACTTCTGGCAAGCTATAGGTCCCGTCTTCTTTCAATGTGACAATGGAAGGCGTGACCTCATCGCAGTGCTTTATCACAGCACATACGACAAGTAGTCTCCGATTGAGGTGCTGTTCTTGAACACCCTCGTACTTGACTTCGTGGGAGGCTAACATCATTTCGTATGCAGCGCGGAAGTCTGAATCTGTCACATCTTCAACTTGGCGGGCTGGTGCCGGGTGGTCGCGTGTGATGTCTTCTATGTCTGCCTGTGTGATATACCGTCGACCTGTCTTCTGGTATAAAGACTCAAATTTGGCTGTCACGTCGGTCATCACCTCAGGCAGCCGACATTGCTTCGGGCTCCAAAATCCATTCCAGTTCTGCATCGAGGGTAGCACCAGGTTCAAACTGCGAAATGGAGTCCGGGGCAGACTTGGTGGCCTGATGATCTGTGTCATCCGAAAACTCGCCTGTGAGTAAATTGAAAATATTGTTGGCTGAGCCACTGACGGCTGCCGGCAAGTGTCTAGATAAATTGTACCCAAATCTTCCGAGTTCATAGTCAACAGACGCGCTTTCGTGACGAGTGCGGGCGGATGATTCCCGGGCGACTCGAGGATTCTCGCGAATTCGCAGAAAGTGTGTGTGTGCCCTGGTAGCGCTGCGTACCATTGGCAGAATAGCTCCGGTCGAGTGGTGCTCGCTCTTGCCTCATGAATGGTCCTTTCATGACGGGGAAGCCGTGATCTGTAGCCAACCTTTTGAGGGGCAGTATGAACGAGTGACGTTGCGCTGCCATGATAAAGACCAACTTGGTCTTCTGGACCCAAAGTTCCTGGACCACGTACAGCGAGCATATAGTGCCCGATAGCATTCGGAATCGCGCGCTTACCCGCAACATCTATATGTGGCAGGCTATCCAGCAAAGCAGGATTCCAGATCTTCTGGCCAAAAGCACACTGTATATGGAGCGGAGTGATGCGAGGGTCGCAGTAGAAACTATGCAGTCTCTTCCGTGAGGCACTCGAGGCGTTCGCCAACCGAAATTTCCAACACTCGGAACTGAGTTCATATTTGGGTACTTTGTCGTAGGATGCAGCAACCATGGCGGTGTTGTCGATCAGCTGTCTGTACCAATATCGGAATCTGTCGATACATTGCCGCGCTCCCCCTGGTATCTTGATGATTAGCTTCGCAAATCTCGACGTCTCGACCATCATGTGGCACATGCAACTAACCGGAAACAACCAGTGGGCCTGGATCGGGACCAGCAGCCTCAAGGAGGCTGTGGAGGTCGTCATCTGTTAGCATGACCTAAGACCGCTGAACAATGCCAATATTCGCAGCTAGGAACCGGCTGTTACAGCGCTAGCTAAAACGTCATAAAACGTTAACCCTGATTAGCTAGCTTAGCTAGCTAATAGGCTTAAATACTAAATAGGGGCCTAAAGGCCTTTATATAAAACCTACCCTTTATATAGCACACTTAAAGAGATATAAATATACTATATATTGCTATAATAAATAGTAGCTATAACTAATTAACGCTATAAAGCGTATTAGCCTATACCGATACTATTATTAAAATTATTAATATCGATTTTATTATCGGTATAATATTAAAACTAATTTATTTATTATTATTTATCTATTTCGAATATTTATATATATTAAAAGCTATTACCGCTAGTAATTATTACCGTTTAACCGTAACTATTTATTAAATTAAAATTATAATAATCGGCTATTAAATATTATTCGAAATATTTAAAATAAGTTTAAAATCTTATCTATAAGCGCTTATAAGCTTAAGGTGCTGCTTAAAAACCTCTTTATAACGCTTATTATAAGATTATAAACCCGCTTAATAAATAAATTAGGTATACCTTTTTATAAAATATCTTTCTAAATACCCTTATTAAGCTTATAAGCAGAAATACCCTATAAATATTAATTAATAATATTTATAGAAAACTATAATCTTAACTTTTTAATTATATTTCGATTACTATTTTATAAAGTATTAAATAAAGGTATAAGTATATTAGGCTATTTAAAGTTATTAGCCGATATTAATCGATATTAAATTAAAAAGTATTTAACTATAATAGAAAACTATTTATTTATATTTAATAACTTAGTTAACTTTCTTAATTTTTAATAATAGCAGCTAAATATTTATTTAAATACCCCGTTATAATTAATATTAAATTAATATATTACCGCCGGATAATAAAAAGCTAGTAAAAAAGAAAACCCTAATAATAATACCCTTAATTTTAACTTAAATAAAAAATATTATTAATATAATAATAAATATTAATATAACGATAAGTATTAATATAAAAATAAATATTATCGCTAAAAATATATATACGCCTTTTACGCTTTATTAACTATTAATATTGCTTAAAAGTTAAAATAAAAAGAAATCGATATTTTCGATCCGGAATATCTTAATTTATAGGATATTAGAATAATTATTATTAATAAAAACCTTATTTATATAAATATATAGATATTTTAAAACTATTTTAATATATTTCTTAATAATAAGAATATTCGAATAAATATTAAGAAATAAATTATTAATATTTTCTTAACTTTTTTATAAGGCTTAATTATTTATTAATAAATAAATAAAACTATTATAATTTACCGATATAAGCTTTATTAAAATAATTTTAATATAATTATAAACACTATAAAGATCCGCTTTATTATAGATCCTAGATATATTATTATAAAGTTTTATAAAACGGGTTTTAAACTTCGAAAGCTTTTAAATAATAAATATAATCTTTATAAGTTTATTTAAAAGAAGTTTTATTATATTAAAGCTATAGATATCCTTAACCGGTATAATAATAATTAGTATAAGGTAATAATAAATATTTAAATTAAAATAAAGCTTAATATTTAATAATATTTATATCCTTTATATTAAAATTAAACCTTAAAGCAATTTATATAAATAGTTAAGGAATATAAAATATTACTACTTTTATTTATAAATAAAAAGAATTTATTTTACTATTTAAAGAAAAACCGCTATATAAAGGCTAAATATAATTTATAATATAATAATTAAGAATTATACTAAAAGAAATAATATTATAGCAATTACTATAATAAACCCCGCTATATTAATAGGGGATATAAGAAAAGCGATAAATATATAGAAAATTATTAAAATAACTATAAAAGATATAATAACCGAAAAAATAGAAATTATAAAGATCGATAACCTTATAAAAATAATAAATATTATTTAAATAATTAATATTATTCGAAATAAAATAATTAACCTTAACGCTATTTAAAAAGCTAGGGTAATTATAATTATAGTTATAATTATAACCGAAACGGATATTGCCGGTATAATATTATATATCTTTTAAATTTTAATAATAAAGCTAATAATAAATAGCATTTTAAAAGCTAATTAATATTTATATTTTTATACTTTTTTTTACACTTATTATTAAGTAAAGTAAGTAAGGTAGGCCTATTAATTAAATATTCTTTTAAGGTTAAATAAATCTATATAAATTATAATTTAAAATTTAAATTTTAAAATTTACTATTTAAATACCTTAAAATTTATAATACTATAAAGAAAGATATATTTAAAGAGCTATATAAATATTTATAAACCGATATAGCGTATTTATTAGCCGAAATTATAAAAGCTATATTTATTAAGGATAATATAATTTAAGTAAAGCTGGTAACTTTTAAAGATAATCTCTTTTCTATAAGTAATTTCCGATATTTATAAATTAGTATTTATTTTTAATTAAACGCTCCGGAGGTATTTATATATATAGATTTAGAATTAAAGAAATCCCTTATTAATTAATATTTTTTTAAAACTTATTTTTCTAATAGCATTATTATCGATATTACTATTCTTAATTTTATTAAAGAAATAAATAGTAAGCTAATTTCTTTAACTTAAAAAATAACTTTCCCTTTTTATACCTTAAGCATTAAGTTAAATAATATCCTAGGATTATTAAAAAAAGTTATTAAAGTATAAATTATAAATAGCCTTAATACTAATTATTTATTAGCTAATAATTAGCTATATTCTTAAAATATTATTATCGATTATAGAAAGAATTAACTAGAATTTCCGGATAATTATTTCTATATTCTTTTTATTATATATAAAACTAGTTTTAAACCTATAATATATAAGGTTATTATAAATTAGAAAATTTAATTTCGATTTAATAAATTTATTTAAATATCGGTTTATTATATTAATTTATTAAAAAGGTATTTATTTATAAATTATTTATCTTATTTAAATTCTATCTCTTAAAGCTTGGAATATAGTAAGTAAGGGGGGGGGGGGCTATAATAGTTAAGGCTATAGCTCCCGCTTTCTCGATAAACCTTAATTTACTTTATATTTAAGCTTTTATAAGTAACTTTATATAATAAGGAGCATTTGCTATACCGTTAAATACTTTCCGGAAGGCCTTATAGGCGCCTAATAAGGAAAAACCTGTAATATAGGAAAAAAACCTTATTAATTAGGGGATATAATAACTAATAGTAATAGGTATATAATTATAGGGAATTAATTAGGGGTAAATAGTCTCGCCCTTTAACGCTAAAGGGGCGTACTAAAGGGAGGGCAGGTTTAGTGGTATTAATAGGATTTAAACCTATACCCTTTATATTACTAATATAGAAGGGTACCTTAACGCTTAACTAATACGCTATAGTGCTAAGGTATTTATTTATATTTATAATATAGTATTTTATTACCTTAAACGTTATTATCGATATAGCTACCCCTTATATTATTTAATTATATAATTTTATAATGGAAATTATTAATATTTTTTAATAAACCTATTTAAGTATTATTGTTAAATATAAAGATAATACTTATTTTACCGCTAGTTAAAACGGTATTTTATAAGCTTTAATTTATATTATAGGTATAAGGAATATTAACCTTATAATTAAGCTTATATCGCTTATAATAGGCGGCTATAATATTAATTTTATAGTTATAGGTTTATTAAATAAAAAGTTTTTAATTTCTGCTATAGGTATAAAATTTAAAATATCTTTATATATTATAAAAGTTGCTTAAGGCAATATATAAATGCTATCTTTAAATATAAAGCCGAATTTATTATTATTAATACTATATAGTAATATTATATATAATGCTATAGCTGGATTAATTAGCGGAATTTTAAAGTTTATAATATTAATTAAAATAGTAAAGTAAGTAAAAAGTAAGCTTTATATTTATTATAATATTTAAAAATCTTTTAAGATTTTTATTTCCGATAATATATTTATAATTATTACTTTTTAAGATACCTATATTAATATTACCGATAAAGCAGTAGTAATTAAATTATAGCGAGTTTATAAGGCTTATTTAAAACTATAGTAAGATTTAAGCCTTATCGATATACTAGAAAATTAAATAATAAAGGTTTCTTTAATAAATAGATAGTAAAATGTTAAGCTAAATTACCGATATTATTTTATTTTATATAAGGATAAACGCTTTTTTAACTAATATTTTAATAAATTATAAAAGTAAAATTATTTTAAAGTAACCGATAATATTTATTTATTCGCTTTGCTAATCTTTATTATATAGCGGATTATTTATAGTAAATAAAAAGGCCGAGTAATATATAATTTATAAGCAGTTAATAAATAAATAATTTTTAATAGCTATTTATTGCTATTATAATCGGATATTATTAATTCGCTTTATAGAAAGAAATATATTATAGTTATAAATACTATCCGATTTTTCTTTTAACTATTAGTTTATTTATATTATTAAAATTATTTTATCTTTATTAATTATCGAGGGCTTAAAAGATTAAAAATAATATTAATAAAAGCTTATAACTTACCGGCTTATATTTAATATTTTATAAATTATTTATTAAAACTATATTATATTTTTTATTATACTTTTATCGATAATATAGTTATTTTTTTAAATAACTTTAAAAATTATTTAAAATATCTTTATTAGATATTTATACTTTTTAAGAAATAGAAAGTCTTTATTTTAGCTAAGAAGTTTTATATCGGATTTTAATTTATTAAACTATTTAGGTTTTATATTAATACCTTTAAATTATTTATAATAACTAACTATATAAAAGCATTTTAAAAGCTAAAGTTTCTAAGAAATTTAAAGGTATTAGAAATATATTTAAATATAGCTAGCTTTCTATATTTAATAATTCCTTACTTTATATAACTTGCTAACCTATTATAAAAATTTAAAACGTTATTATTTATAAAGAGCTATAAAATAGGCTAATTTAATATTAGTAACTGCGGATATTATTAATATTATATTATAATAACCTATTTAAACCCTATTATAAAATAATAAAAATCCTTTAATAATTTATAAAGTTTTTTATATAATAAACTTTATTTATATTATATAAACCCGGAATATCTATTATTTTTATAAGTTAATAATAGTTTTTAATATAAATTTAAAGTAATGCTTTATTATATAAAAACTAATTTTAAATAGGATAAAGAATATATTCCTATATATATTATTAAGCTAATTATATTTCTAAATTATTATTTTAATAAGCCGGAGTTAAATTATTACCCTTTAAAATTAGAAATAATATACCTTATTTAAATATATAAATATTTTAAAATTACTTTTATTAGCTTTTATTATTTTATTATTATCTTAATAGATTATAAATTAATTAAAGAAATTATTAATTACTTTTTATTAAATATAGTCTTTATAAATTAAGCTAATTAACGGCTAATTAATATAGCTATCTATTTAAATACTTATTAATTAAACGTTATTTATATATTAAAATATTTAAACTTAATCCCGAATATACTATTTAAACTATTTATACTGCTAGATAATTAAGCTAAATAGCGGAATAAAATGCTAGTTTTAAATTAGCTATTTAATAAACTTTTAATAATTAATAAAGTAAATTTAATAATATATTAAGCCGAAGCTTAAATAATAAATAATATATACTTTTTCTTTATAAAGAGATATAATAAGAATTATATTTAGAAATTTATTATTAACGAATTAAAAAGATTTAATTTATTAATAAAAAAACTAATTATTTAATAAAATAATAATAAGGATATTATCTCTATTTAAAAATCTAAATACCTTTTTTACTTTATAAATTATTTATTATATAATAAAGATTTCGCCGGTAAAAAATATTTAATAGTTTTATTATTATTAATATAATAATTTCTTTAAAACGCTTATAATAATTATTATTACTTTTTCCGGGATTATATAATAATTATATTAAATAATTTATATTTTTATTAAAAATAATATTTAGTTAAAATATATTACCGAAAATATTTATATTATAGTAAAATTAAAAATAATAATTAACTTTTTATTAAGGATTTTTAGCTTATTTAAATGCTAAAAAAGCCTATATATATAATTTATATAAATTTTATTATAGCTTTATTATAAGTATTAGCGGTAAAAACGCTATAATATTTACTTAGGTATAACCTTTTTAATATAATAATGCTAGTAACCTATAAAACGTTAAAATATATATTATTAATTCCGGGCTATAATATCTATATTATTAAAGATTAAGCTATAATTTTTACTTATTAGCTACTTTTTAGCAATTAAGCGTATCTTTAAATAATTATTTCGGATTATAATATAAAGTTTTTTTTAAAGTTTTAAATAAGCTTATAAAAAGAATTTAATATAAAACTTTAAATAATAATAATATATTACTTATAAGTAGATAAATAATTAAAGCGTAAAAATTAAGTAATAAAATTTACTTTATAATATTATATTACTAAATATTTTAATAAGAAATAGATTAATATTTTACTAACTTTATAATAAAATTTAAATAATATATATTTATAAGTAATTAATATAAGCCCTTATAAATTTTTATTTAAATTTAAAATCTTTAGTTTAGCTAATTATTTAATTAATATTTTTCCTTAAAAGTAAGCTAAAATATATTTTATATAGTAATATCTTTATTAAAATATTTAGTTATCTATAAATATTATTATTATTAAAGTAAAGAAAATTTATAATTATAAGTATTATTAATTATAATTTTAATTAAATAATAAAGTTTAGCTAAAAATTAAAAAAGCTTATAAACCGCTTTTTTATTTAAGAAAGCTAACCTTATTTAAACTTAAACCTTTTATAATTATTAAAAAGGTTAATAATTTAGCTTATACTTTTAACTTTCTTTTATCTTTAAAAGTTTATTTAATTATTAGCATTTAATATTTATATTTTTATATTAAGAATAATATCTTTTATTAATAATTAATATAGCTAAAAGCTATTAATTATAAAAGTAATATATTAATACCTTTAAATATTAAGTATTATAAGGTTAACTATATTTTAAAAAAGTAATATAACCGATATAGTAAAAAAAATAAAATTTAATATCTTATTTATTAAAAAGGTTTTTTATTAAAAGATAATAAATAGTTAACTATTAATACTTTAAAGTATTATATTAAGCTTATTACCGATTTTAAAGTAATTTAAATAAAAGGCGTATTTATTAAAATTATATTTATTAAAATTATTCCTATTATAGCTATAAAATATAAAGAGCTAAAAACTTAATTTATAAAACTTAAACTTTTATATTATAAAGTATTATTTTATAATAAACTATCTTTTAATAATAATATTATATTATTAAAAATCGTTATTATAATACTATATTATATTATAGAAAATATATATTTTATTATTAATTATATACTTATTACCGATAATATAGCTATCGATATAATAAGGTTAAAAAAGGGTAATTTAAACATATTTTTTATAAACTACCTTTTTATAAAAAAGTAATAAATAATAATTAGAATTAACGATTTATTAATAAGTAAAAATATATATAATAAAGCTATAGCCTTTATTAATAAAATAAAAAATATAAAGATTTAAATATTTAATTTAGCCTTATACCGTTAAATTAAGTTTAAGCTTACTATAAAAGGTAAAGATATTTTATTAAAGGAATTTTTTATTTATTAAATATATATTAAAAGCTAGAACCTTATAAATAAATAAGTTAAAAAAGCTAACTTTAACTATATTAATAATACCGTATTTAAAAGATTTAAGGCTACTATAAAGAATATTATCTTTTTTAAAAGTAAATAAATATTTCTTATATTATATATAGAAAAGAAAAAGGCCGATTTTAATAATAAAAATAATATATATTTAAATATTATAAAGTTTTATACTTACTTTATTAATATATATATTAAGGTATAAAAACTTTTAATAAATATTTTTTAAAAAAAGGCTTTATCTTATTTATTAGAAAAAATATTTAAAGTATTTAATAATATTAATAAAGCTAAAATAAATCTTAAAATATTATTTAATAATGCTAAAAAGGTATAAAATATTTTTATAAAGAAAGCCGATACTTTTTATTAGTTAGGCTAGGGTATATATATATAAAAGAAAATAATAAGTAGAAATAACTCGATTAACTAGATTTATAGTTATTATTAAGTTAAAGCTATTACTAAAAAGGTAATAGCTATAAGCTAATTTATAAGAAATATTTTAGCCGGATTATTTATCGGGCTAATAAATTATAGCTAATTAATTAGCTATACTTATTATAGCTAACTATTATTATTTCTATATTAATAGTCTTTTAATTTAACTATAATTAAGCTATTATTAAATAGCTTAAAAATACCTTTTTCTTTAAATCGATATAATAAATTATATAACCTTATTTATTAATTATTTATTTAATTTATTACACTTAATATAGCTCTTTATTTAAACTATTAACTTATTTATATTAATTAAGCGTTTTAATATTTTATTTAATAAAGCTTTTATTATAATATTTATAAGGTTATTATTATTATTAATTTATTTAACCTTATAAATCTTTTATTATTTATATATTTAATATAAAGCTATAATATCGATTATTAACCGCTTTTTTTTATTATATTTAGCTTAATAAAGTATTTATATAATAAATAGAAATTTATATAAATAATAAAGAAAATCGGGAAAAGGTTTAATTAATTAATAATTAGCTATATTATTAATAAAGATATTATACCGATATTAAAGCTGCTAGCTATACTATAAATCTTTAATATTAATATATTTTTAATAATTTATTAATATTTTATAAAGAATTAATAAAGTATATTACTATATATTTTATATTATAAAAGATTAATATTTTTTTTATTAATAATAATTATTATATAATTAATTTATAAGCTAAAGTTTTAATTATTAATAAAAAACTTATTTATAAAGATTATTAGGATTACTATTATTAAGTTAATTAAGATATATTATAACCCTTATTTTAAATTAGCCTTTTACTATTTTAGCTATTTATTAAATTTATTATAATTATTATAATTTAATTTTTAAATTTATATTATAATAGAAAAGTTAAAAGCGGCTTTTAGCTAATAAATTAATATAATATAAGCTTTATAAGTTTATTAATAAAGATATTATTAAAGGTAATTATTAAAGTTTATATTAATCGGCTTAAACTTAATATTTTAATCTTTTTATTTTATTTTAATAATATTATTAAAAGCTATTATTAACTTATAGCTATTAAAGTTTAATAGTTATATAAAAAAAAGTATAATTTTTAGCTTATATTTAATTTCCGCTTTTTAAATCTTTTTTTCTTTAATAGCTAAAAATAATAAGCTTATAATAATAAAGGTATTATTAATTTATATTTTAATTAGCTTAAATAAGTTTTTTTATTATTTATAATTAAAAGATATAAATTATAATTAAAGGTTATTATTCTTAACTTTTTATAATAATACTTATAATATATTATTTATTAATATATATTTACTTTAATAATATTATAAAATAACTTAATTAATTATATAATTATCCTTTTAAAGTATTTTACCTTTAATTTCTTTAATAATTAAATTAAAATTATTTATAATAACTTATTTTTTAATTAAAGGTAAACTTATATAATATTATATAGCTTAAAGGTTTTCTTTTTTATAAAGAGTAAAACTATAATAATAATAATTAGTTATTAATTAATTTATTAAATTA